>LPNX010446049.1:97339-169146 GCA_001517045.1 Pseudotsuga menziesii
GTCTTTTGGATATCACTAATAAAAGGATTATTTTATACGTTCTATATATTTATCTCTTGTATTTTTTTTTCCAAGCGTTGGTATTTTATCACATTCTATTATTGTTCTTTGTAATCCTGGATTTAAGTACATTACATAAGGCCTCCACAACAATAATAAAATTTGGAACCTTATTATGAAAAATTGACAACAATGAATTGATTATAGAGCCGTCGCTTAAGCGACACTTAGGAGAATAGACGTCGCTTAAGCGACACTTAGGATGATAAAAAATTTAGCGCCGTCGCTTAAGTGACACTTAGGAGAATTTCCGTCGCTTAAGCGACATGTATGCCCACCATTTCAAAAAAAAAATTAATCTTTCTGATTTTTGGCACGGTTAAAAGAAAAAATCCACGCGCCGTCGGAAAAAACCGTCGGATTTTGGATCGAAATGTACTAGTGTGATGATCGACATAGAGGTCATCAACACTCAACTGGACTATAACCTTCTCCTCGAAAGAAGTTATATGTACGCCATGAGAGCGGTCGCATCAACTGTCTTTTGTCTCATGATGTTCCCCCATGAAGGGAAGATTGTGATGGTTTATCAGCTCACTTATCATGATCCACAAGTGTTAATGGCACCCACCAATGTTATCTCGACCATCACCACTATTGAGCCACAAGTGATGCCTACACATGCTAATGTCATCCCTACAATCAACACTATGGTTGGCAACACACCAACCGCTCCATTGTTGAATGTGGGCCTTGGGTTTTTTGTCGATACCAACATGATAGCTCCTTTCCCATTAGTGTCACCACCACTGACACAAAAAGAAACTACGGACTTGTGCATGGTCTCATCCAGCACCACTGCACCCAAACAACAACCGTAGCCACAGCCCCAACCACAACCACAACATTGTCCATACCCACAACACCAATAGCAGCCGCAACATCACTCGCAATAGCAGTGTTTTGCATAGCCGCAACCACAACCGCATCCCCACATGCAACCAACAGGGAGTTATCTGGGCTCATTTCCAGTCCACATGATTCCCTTCCTCTCCCCCACTTGGGGTTATGAGCAAGCCGGTAATGGCCACCTTAAGCATACCTAACTTCACATTGGGAATTTCGGTATGGTATCTCACTCCACCAGCTCAACCAACAATTCCCCATGTTGTTTTAACCCCGGTGCAACCCATCGCAGTGGAGTCTCACCCTCCACTCAGCCCACAAAATCCAACCGTCGCACCCACACTGCCCCACCCAAAAAGGGATAGGGGAAAGAATTCCAAAGCCACCGCAGAACTGCGACAAGTCCCACCTTGCACCATCTGTGAGCAACAGGGCCATCCAACTCATAATTTCCCTGAAATCCCCATGATCCGTGCATATTTGGATGCCATGGATACAAATAAAAACATCCCCGTGGTTGAAATCCCAACCACACCAATAGTCAGGAACAATGCATTGAGAACAAACCATGCTTGCACCCTTTATGGTTTGTATGGACATTACTCTCACCATTTCCAAGACCTACCCAAATTTTGAATGGCTCTAGCTAACCTCCGTCAACATTCCCTTGAGTTTGAAATCACCTTGATCGAAGAAGTGCACCCCCCACAGCCTTCTTCAAACACCATGTCCATTTACATGATGTTCAGTTCAACCGACCCTATTGTCTCCACCATCACTGATGGTCCATCAATCCTATCTCTTCCATTGTTTCCCCAACCACAGCCACAACCTCAGTTACCAGGGAAACATTGGGGTTCATTCACGATCAACATGATCATTTTCCTTGTTCTTTTCCTTTTCCTTTTCCTACCATCTGGGATCATGAGTAAGTATGCCTTGGAAACCCTCAATCTACAGGATTTCACACTGGGAGATCCTATGTGGTACCTTAAACCACCTACCCTACCTATGAGGCCCCAGGATGTGTTGACTCATGTCCAACCAAATGATATTATGTTGCACCTACCTCCAAGTCCTTCAAAGACTCCTCTCATCCCCAGGCCTGCCCCTCTTCCTCCAACAGAGACCAGGGGAAAGGCCACAAAAACCACAACCAATACCATTTACATGATCTCTAGCACCAGTTTCCCTTCCATCTCGTCGGCTATGGAAGATCCACCTGATCTATCCCGGCACCACTTATGCTTTGATGAAGAGATCTATAAGACCGCCTTCGGTTTTACCCCATTCCATTTAAACCATAGTGTGGAATCGGTTCTTCCCATAAAATACCAGGTTCTGTCACCCTACCTTGCCCAACAGCCTTTGTCTTGGAAAGGGGGCATACCTCTTCACTGACTCAGATGGTCGACTCTTGAAGAAGCCACGCAATGGCCTCCACCTCAAGAGATCCTATGCCTAATACCACCACTATGGGTCCCTTATAGCATAGTTTTTTTCCTTTTGTTTTTCAACATTTTTTCAACACAAGTCAGGGGCAGCACCATTAGTTGCTAATCCAAAGTCACCTGGAACCGGTTCGAGACACCTCTCACACCTCTAGGCTCAAATTTACATCTTCTTATGAGACCATCATCTCATGTTTAACAAACAAATTTTGGGATCGCTTCCTGGAATTTACCTCGATTTATGAGCCACAGCATGGCGATGCCAGTGTATGTGGACCTGTCCTTGTATCACTCTCCCCTAAAACTATTCATGCGGGTTTTGGGGCCACCTCCCATTAAGGAATGCCATTTTTACTTTTATTTTTTATTTTAACACATAGTTGTCTTCCCCAATCACCACACCTTACACAGACCTCTGGACCATTGTCCACAAAATGATTTTTTTTTCTTGCATGTATTTGGCATAGAAGTTCCCCCGGACTTGCACTCACATCACATGTAGTCAATTCCGTCCACTGCAACACACACACGCGCTCTCTTGACCTCTGTCCGAGATCCACCTCGGTTTGCGTGCCTCTGCCACACCGACTCATGAGCCTCTGGCACGATTTATCCCACGCATGTATTGATATGTTTGAGAGCCTTCTGCTCTATCCATACTATGTAGATGACCTTTGGACCTTTATGGGGCACCTCCTGTGCCACCACAATCGGTTGAACACACTAGAGTTTCATTTAAGCTCTATTTTGACTCTTAAAAACAATGAAAAGATTGTCGAGCGCAGCTGCTTCCTTTCCCGCTCGCTAAAGTATAGGAAAGGGAGTCTACATCGTCTCGTTTACCTCCTTTTGTGGACCATGTAGACCATCAATTGAAAAGGACCTCCTTGGCACACTCAAGCCAAGACTGTTTCCCTCTGCATCCTTTTATGCTTTCTTGGGTAAAGGGGCCGCACTTTACAAAAAATCTCACCACGGGTTGTCGTTAATCTCTTTTCCATCCTTCTCATCAAGAAAATATTTTCAGGCAAAATTGGTTTTGTTCATGCTCATAAAAGTATTTGAATGACCCTCCAAACAGTACAGGTTTAACCTTTTCTATCCTGATTGGACTACCAATAGTAAAGAAGTCTCCCATCCCCTACAGGATGGGCGAGCTCTACTATGTATACTTTTATCCTTTTTTGGGTACAGGAGACTACCAACGAAAAGGAGCCCCCACTGAAGTCTTCTTCATGCTTTCAGACTCTCTAAAATTGAAATCACCATCGAGCATTTACCTTCTTAGGCTCGCCAAAAATCCACAATATCATACCATAACGGTGTCCCTAGACACCACCCCATAGAAAATAGTTTGGCATCATTCCCCTTTTGGGTCGCCTTTGTTTAGAGTACTCTGCAATGTGTCTTCCTTGGATCCCATCAATATCAAAAGTGTCCACCTCTTCCAATTATTTCCCATCCGCGGTGACATTCCCAGTATTACAGCTATGATCCCATTCCCATTAGTCAAGTTTCATTTGTTGCTTGGTCTGCCCTGCTGTCATACTATGAACAAAGGAAGCTTGATTCCACCACACTCCCCTTGCCCTTGTTCAATTATTTCCCTCCCCCCCCCCCCCCCCCATTCAGTGGGTCAGTCTGCAGATTGTCTCACACCTTTCGGTTATCTCCTTCGCGCTCCTAGTCAAGGAAACATCATTGCCTTGACTAGGGGCAGGTCTCCCTCTGTCGACAAAAACACATATATTCTAGAGGATAGACCCAGAGGTCCCTGTATCCTAGTTTCATTAACCTCATTGATGATTTCCTTAGACCACTCTAGAGGATTCCTTAATTCCTCTCAGCATGGTTGTTTCTCACGTGCTTAACTCCAACTACATCATCGCACCGTTGATATTCGTACAAGGTTTGGTCCACACAATACTTGGTTGAAGACCCCAGATGTCACCTGACTCTAGCACATTGATGAGTCTACTGGGGGGACCTAAACAAGTTATTTCCCTTGTGATTTCTGGGTTGCGTTGGAGACAGTGTTCAAAATCCCCAGCAATGCTTCTATATAGATTTATGATTGATGCAACATACTTGTACCACAGAGACTTTGACTCTCAATCAGGAGTCCATATAGCTATGTACTATTCCAAATCTAGTAGATCATCAGTCATGAAGATATAGTATTCGATGAGAATTCCATGGGTCCAATGTACCAGATCAGTATTGTATTCAACCTCACATTGAGGCAACCATTATTGTATCATTAGTTGTATATGATCGGCTCTTGTATTTTAGAGCATAGATCAAATTATTCTTTTGACATTGTCACGAGCATGGGGATTCCCGCCTCATCCATATACATGTCACACATTATTCTATCTCACCCATTGATGGAAACCATATTAATACAAAAACCAAAATCCACCATGCCCCAGCCCTGGAAGCACTACCTCACCGCAACAAATCCTATGATGTCTGTCGGCCATACGATGAGCTCCTGACCTCAGACACCAGGGGGCAATCTATTAACCCAAAAAATCCCTCACTAAGCTCTCCATGACCTACACCACTCAAGGACACCACTTCACAACCCTCCATTAGACCCCCACACCCTCAAAAATGCTTAAGGATGAAGAAAAGGGATTAAAAACCCTAAAAAGGAGCCTAAAATACTCTCCTAGGAGCTAAAGCCCCCAAAAAGGGTCTAAAACCCTAAAAAGAGCTAAAATTAGGGCATAAGGGGCTAAAGCCTAGACCAAAAGCTTAAAACCCTAAAACCCTAAAAAAGCTATAAAAGGAGGGTGGGGGGTCACTCTCAAAACACTTCTTCCTTGCATATTGTTATGCTTCTCATGGATTCCTTGAGACCCTTTGTCTCTCAAGCCACCCACACTCCCTCTCCTCCATCTCCATTGAGCCATAGCTCGTCCATCCAAGAGAGGTGCTTCTTTAAGCTAGGGCATGGTCGCCCATTCCACCCAAAGAGAAGGTATAGCTTGTTATTTGTTGTATTTGCTTACTAATTTCTTTGCTTTCTAATCCATGGTTTCATTTGCAGGTTTATTTCCTAACTTGTTTTGTAGGTATTTCGGTTTACTGTAGCTTAATGATTATTTGCAGGTTATTGGAAGCGGAACCCTAACCTTTGTTTGCAGAGGAGTTCTCCATATCTCTCTTCCATCTTTGCTTTTATTTCTGTCTAGTTTCAATCATGTTCGTTTTTACTCCATTCCATCCAGGAACCTATCTTTTCGTCCTATAGACGGAAGGTAGCCATTCCTGCCCCTGTAGCAAGGAGAAATCCCTGCTACACCCTCCAAGCTTCATTTTTCCTTCTTTACAGGAGGATGAAATGAAGGCTCAAATATTGAGTCTTGACATAATGGAAAGATCCATTTCATTTTTTAATGAGATTGACAAGAAAAAGGAACTGTGCTCAAGGTTAGTTTTATTTTTTAACAAGCTTGAAATCGATAATAAACACTGCTCAAAGGTGACCTATTTCATTTTTACACAATCTTGAAACATAAAGTAACTATTCTTGTGGGGATTTGTTTTATTTTTACACAAGCTTGAAACAGAAATTAACTATGCTTGAGGGGACCTGTTTCATTTTTACACAAGCTTGAAACAGAAAGTAACTATGCTTGGGGACATTCATTTCATTTTTTAACGAGATTGACATAGAATAAGAACCATGCTCACTAACCTGTTTCATTTTTTAACGAGCTTGACATGGAAAGGGAACTATGCTCACAATGTCTATTTCATTTTTTAATGGGCTTGACACAGAAAAGGAACTATGCTCACAGACGTCTATTTCATCTTTTAATGAGCTTGACATAGAATGGGAACTATGCTCACCATGTCTTTTTCATTTTTTAACGAGCTTGACACATAATAGGAACTATGCTCACAGGCAGTTCTAAGCCAACATGATGTCTAGAGGTTGGCGGGTTTCCCCCTTACATAAGAAGATAGCAACTAAACTCCAGTATGATTTCCATAGGTTGGAGCTATGAGATTGGAATCCTTTCTCAGGTTCATAAAACAAATGAGATTGGAATCATCCGAAGGATGAGCTATATCGAGCGTTTGTTACCCTTTTCTAGCTCGTTAAAAATCAAAGAGGCACTCATCAATCATGATGGGAAAATTAAGGAAAGAGTTTATATTTTGTTATGGCAGTACATAGTCACTCTTCAACATGGCACTCACTTGCATATGAATTTTATTACTTGGGTAATCCATTTGTCTTCGAGTCCTGCTAATTCCTAGAGTCTTCTTACTCCTTCAATTTGTCCAAGAATACTCTCACCATTAGTTGCATTGGGGGGTTGTTATCGTTCTCAAGTCAATACTTCCAATTCATTCCATGCCCATGTTCAAGAGAAATTTGGTGATCTGTTCACTATCTGTAGTCAGTTTACCTTCTATCATGTTGGTCATGCCTAAGTCAATCTCATACATCACTCTGTTGTTCGATTTACTCCAAAACATATTTGATCGTGTTTTGTGTTGATGATAGGGGATTCATCATGGCCCTCCTTTGACGAGTCTATTCATGTCGACTTCAACTCCTTATATAGGAATTATACTTAGAAACCAAGTCAAGTACCTTGGGCATGCATTCCTTAATGGCAGGTTACCTCGCTTTCAACATGAGTTTACATCATTGACTCTTGATTGAAATATCTCATCGAGTGTTCGACTCCAAGTCCTTTGTTCACATTCGATGGTATGTGTTATCTCCCAAAATAAATTTATTTCGATAGTATGAAGAATTCGAGTCATGTAATGAAATATTTAAAGATGACTAACAAATTGAAGGTCTCTGTTTGTGCTATGGTTGAAGAAATTGTAAATTTTAGCTTTCGTTGGCTTAGGCAGGGTTCTTAATATCTCATTAGCCACTGAAAGGCTTTGTTTCGGCAGCTAATGGTTAAACGCAGGATAAAGGTAAACCACCAAAAGCAGGCTCGAGTGAGTAAATGGTAAAAACACTTTGGGTGGCTTAGGCAAGATTTCAAATGACTCATTAGCCACCAAAAAGTGTTGCTTTTGGAAGCTTAGTGAAAATTCCAAGAAGGGGGTTAACCACCAAAAGCGGACAAAAAGTGACATTGGTAAAGGCATTTTTGGTGTCTTAGGTGAGACCTCAGACATCTCATTAGCCACCGAAAAGCGATGCTTTTGGAAGCTTAGTAAACAATTCAAGAGGGGCATTAACCATCGAAAGCAAGCAAAAGGATGTTGGGGAAAAATATCTTACGTTTCATTAACCACTGAAAGGACAAGCTTTTGGCAGTTAAAAGGAATATTTAGTGAGGCCACTATCCACCAAAAGCTCAGTTTCACCATTACATGGGGTAAACAGTTTTGGTGGCTTAGGAGAAAGGGATATCCGATTTCATTATCCACCAAAATGCATTGTTTCGGTGGCTAGTAGACAAACTCCCGAAGGCTGTTAACCACCGAAAAGGAAAAAAGGAAAAACGGTTAGAAATCGGTCAAATCAAACCCCATCAGCAAGATGACGATTAGTGAAGGATGTGATAAATTTCCAAAAGGATGTGAGGCTATGTAACTATGTGAGGGAATGAGTAATAAGGTCGTTATTTGAAACCAATGATGACTGATGTGATGAAACCCTCCTTCTCCCTCCACCTATCCACAGAGCTGCAGAAAATCCCAACGAGTATCCAAACTGATTTTTACATCATTGTTGGGCAAGGGGTCTCGAAAATATAAACTGAAGACATCACCCTCTTACCTCAGCATAAATCCCTCATATTCAGTGCCAAACCTTCAGTACACCCCACCCTCAAATTGAGCATTTCTCTCCACCAAAAATCCATCTCTGAGAAGCATCCTGCTAAACACTGTCATACAGAAATTAAACTTATTTTTACAGGTACCCAGGAGTGGCATTCAACAAGATGAAGAAGGGATGACCTGCTCTTAGGTAGAATTTGGGAGATATCAGCTATTTGGAAGCACATCCAAAGGTCAATAAACTTTTCCAAGATGTTGGCTCCTATAGGTTTTGTGAGAATATACAAGGTTCACATCAACATGTGGCTGAGGCATTTTCTCTCTCATTTGATGGCTCTAAGGCAATCATAGGCAAAGAGAAATTCCACATAGATGAAACCCTAATCACTGAAGAGACTGAACTCCCTGGAATAAGAGAAAAGTGGTTCAAAACCACCATACCAAAGGATGTAGAGTTCAAGTCTTACCTAAAGCCTGAGCATAGGGGAGTGGTGTGGAAGAAGAGTGTGCCATCCTCTTGGTTAGAAGAGAGGTGACAACAACTGTTGAAGGCCATTGTGGTATACATAACCTGTGAAGGAAGATATAACAGAGCCATGATCTACCATTTTAAATTAATGAACCACTTCACAAGATAAAACCCACTAAATTTTCCCTTTTACTTACACAAGAGTTTGGGAAAAATGGCACACCAAATGAAGGCTTAGCCAACCAAGATTGCTGGTAGGCTGTCTCACCATGGCCTTATCCAAATGTTGATCCAAGAGTTGCTGAAAAGGAGGAATATGAATGGCCTTATTTCTTGTTTTGGAATGGATTTGAAACAAGCCTTCAGCCAAAAGAAAAGGGGAAGTCTCCTACCAAAAATTCCAACACATCAAGGAGTGGGAGAAGAAAGAGAAGGGATATATCCCCAGCAGCAGTAGAGCATCCTCACTCCTCTTCCAAAGCCAAGAAGGTCAAAATAAACTTGGATTTCAGTGAGAATGCCCAGGAAGTTACAACACACAGTGAGAACATCTTGAACCTACCATACTCAGACTCGGAAGAGGAACAAGAAGAAGGTTCATACCTAGCTCTGCAGATTGTAGTAGTGACTGAATAACTACCATCCCCTACACCAAAAGAGCAAGAGGAACCAACAGAGAAGGCTTCCTCCAACAACCCCAAGACTCAAAGGATAAATCAATTGCTGAGGCAAGTGTATGAGATGGAGATTTTGGAAAGGGAAATAAAGAAAAACAATGCTACATTGACCAGTAAGAACAAGTTGCGACATAAGTATTACCTAGAGCAGAGAGAAAGGTATATTTTCTTAAAGAAATTGAATACAAGGTACCTAAAAGACAATACTAGATTGTATAGGATGATTGGGCTTCATAGACTGCAACTGAAGGAGGCCAAGCAAAACCCTAGCAGCCACCTCACATTGGAAACCCTAGCTGAAGGAGCAATTAGCCTTCATCCTCCAGAAGCCAACCAGGCTGTTGTTAACCCTCCTAATACAGAGCCTGTTGAATGAGAAAGCTGAGTAGAAAAACTTGACAGAACTATTTTGGAGGTGGCCCAAGAAATTTTGAAGAAAAGGGATTTTAGTGGCTTAGGCGAATGCTGAGGCAGTTCATTAGCCACCGAAAGCCCCGCTTTCACCAGCTAAGAATTCCGATATTTTGTCCTCTTACCCACCGAAAGCAAACAGAGGCGTAAAATTAAATTTTGACACACAGGACCACTTTTGGATGAACATGGATGGCTCAAGGACAAATTATGAAGATGAATGATGCTGAAGAAAAAATCATGGAAGGTGTGCTTCAGTTTTACTATGACATAAAGGGAGAAAAGGCCACCAACACTTAGTTGTCAAAGTGAAACAATGACTTAACCAGGAGAGGGTTAGTGGCAGTGATTTCCAGCAGTTGCCTTAGTTATCTGAAGGTTCATACAGTGAATTAATTCTACAGTTAGTTAGACTAGTAGTTAATTAGGGGTTTTTAACCTAATTTTGCAAAAAACAATTATTTTGTTAAATCAGATCCAAGTTTTCAGGATATGAGTATTTTTGTAAAGGCTATAAAGCCTAAGAATTATTTTATTGAAAAGGTTCGAATTTAGGGACTTTTATACCATTGCTATTGTCAAGCTTCTCATTTTGCTCATGACCTAATATAAGCTCTTTTGTTATCATTTGTTCAGCTTCCATTTCTGTCTTTTCTGTGCTTATGCATGAATGTGTTATTCAAGTTATATTCAAGTTAATTAATGTATGATAGCTTTCACCCTATTGGAATGTTGATGTGATTTGGATTATAAGTGCTTTCCTTATCATGACTTAGCCATTTATTGTATTTGTTTTATGTATAAATTTGCCAGTATGATGAGTTCTCCATCCCTGCACCATATTGTCAACCTCTAAATAGTGGTAACTAAAAGCCTTGTACCTGATTGAGTTTCATGCATGTCTTGAAAGTGGAAGGTCATATAGGTCACCTTAATTGATCCATTTTAGAAAACCCAAAAACATTGTAAGTTACCAGGCATCCTCGAGCTGTAACCTAGAGGAGTTTCCTGGAGTGATAACAAATTGGCACCATTGCCGGGGACAGGATACTGAAGCTTAGCTTCCCTAAGAGATGACATAGATCCATGATTTGATGATAGACAAAGCTTGGACACTATTTTGGTTGTAATCATCTATCTAGTGACTCCATTGAAATAAGGTGGCTTCAAGAAGACCAAGTACCAGAGAAAACCCTTAAGGGCCACTAGCAACACCAGTTTCAGATCCAGAAGAGATTCTGAGAAGAGCTAGGGCTTCACTAAGGTAGACTAGCAGTGCTACAAAGGAAGCTACATCAGGTATTTCAAGAAATATTTTTGCTATTAATTCTTCTGCTGAAACACTTAATTCTTGCCCATTCTGATTGGTTAATAGGGTAGATGATTCCTACTACAAGCATGTTATCAATCTCTTTCTTGACTATCTCTTTGTATTTGTGAGCTAGTTTATATGGTCGTTTCTTGACAAGTCGAACATTAGGTTTTATGTTGATCTTCATTTCGCCCATTTCATGTACTAGACCTTTAAGATCCTTATAGTTTCTAGCAAATACCTCCTGAAATTCTTTCAGTAGGTTTGTTATCTCTCCTGTTTGTGCTTCAAACCAATAGTCTCCATTTTTTGCTATTTTTGGTCAATCATCATTTGATATGTCGACTTCTCTAGTTTTAATTTTAGCATCTAGCCATTTCGGTGCTTTAGCTTCATTGATTGGTTGAATTCCTTCCTTAAACTGTGAGAATGTGGCAGGGAAGTCTGTTGCATCCATTCGTTCGTTATCCTCCTTGTCGTTTGTTTCAACTTTGAGTATTGTGCGAATAGGTTTGGTCGTTTCGACATGATTTGATTTCCATCTAAAACTTTTCCCTTTTGAATTTTCATTTTCCAACTGTAGTCTTGTTGATTGTGGTATTGTCTCGGTTTGTATATTGTTACATTTTATTGTCGTTCGGTTGTCCCTTAAGGTTTTTTTTTTCTGTCGGTTGTACAAATGCTTTGATATGTTTTGCAGTTTCAACCAAATTCTCATTTTGAGGTTCAAAGTTGAAATATTTGATAAAATTTTCTTTAAGTTCATGCCATAGAAATTTTTCACCCTGAGCTTCTTCCATCTTATACTATTTGTTCGGTAAGTCGACGAGTGTTGATGGAAATAAGTGTGGCCATGTACGTTCATCCTTATATCCCAGTCTTCTCCATTCTTTTTCACATATCTTTATATGGTTTTCTGGATCCTGTCCTTGGGTAAATATAGGTATCTAAGCCTAGTTGGTTAACTTCATTCCTCTAAACCTTTCTAAAAAATAAGTCGAAGCTGTTGTCCATGTCTGTAGTCTTGACTGATGGGTATCCCACCATCTAGCAGCTTGTCCTGTAAAATTTTCTTCTAAACTTTGTAGTCAGCCATCTTCATCGATGTTCCTAGATACTTACTCTACAAGGATAACTGGTGATTCTCTTTCTTTATACCTTGGGATTTTTGTGGTATTTATATTTGTTGCTTGTAATGTAGGATATTCCCTAATTTTGTTTTCAAATATTTTTGGGATACTGGACACCACAAAGCATTGTTTGACTGTTTCTTCTGTACTTTTTGAATAGTCCAGCATCATCTTGCTTTTGTTTCATAGTTTTCAACCTCCCAATCATATAGTTCTGCATCTGAATTGTATCCTACTGAGTCTTGGGTTTCCTAAGTAAAGTTCACCATATGTATTAGGTTTTGTGTAATCTTCATTATTTTGTATCTGATATAGTTGTTGGATGTTAACTTCTTCATCAATTGGTTATGTCCAAGGTTCTCCTTGGGATGGATGAATAGGTACTATTATTTTTTTTCCATTGTGATTTAATTTGATTCTTTCTTTATCCAAGGATATCGAGGCTTTCATTTTTCTCCCCCTAGGTTGACCTACTAATGCTGGGAAGGAACTGGATCCTTCCTTAGGGTCAATAATTTCGAAGTCGACTTTAGTCGATATACCTTTTATCATTGTGTCAACATTTTTCCAGACTCCAATAGGTTCAATTAGGCCTTGTTCTTCTAGTTTTAGGTATATGCCTGATTCATATAATCGAGGTCTGCCTAACTGTTCCCATGTGTCTTGATTCATAATATTTACCTGTGATCCGAAATCGAGTACAACTTGTCGAACATGGTGTCCTTCAATTTCCAAGTCAACAAGTGGGTCGGCATCACTTTTATCTTTTTGGTTTAAGCTGTAGATATTCTTTGTTTGTTTTTCGGTGTTTTTGTTATGTTTTATTTTATACAGTAATTCGATGAATTGCAATATTGTTTTATCTTTTTGTGCCAATTGTATTAGCTCTTTTACTGTTTCATGTTGATTATCATCTTCTTCTTCCTGTCGAGAAAATTCTCTACATATATTTTTTTCATCTTTTATATATTTGTTTTTCTTTAACTGGGTCAGGATAATAAAAAAATTCTTTTATCTTGCTTATTTGGGGGTTATCATTCCCAGTTTTCGTCCCTTGTCGGGTTGTGATATGTAAATTCTTTTTATTGATAATATCATGTTTTTGCACACACGAAAAGACATTAACATTCTTCTTTTTATTTATCTTTTCAAGCATAATAGGGAAATCCTCTAATGAGTGATCCCCTACACCACAATTAGTACATAATTTTAGGTCAGTCCTATCCTTGTAAGGATAGTCTGCATGTTGGTGTCCTTCCTTGTAACATGTGAAACATTGGATGGGCTGACGTGGTCAGTTGTCTCGATTCCTAGAGAATCGACCTCGACTTCCATAGCCTCCACGTCGGTCGTCAAACCAACATTCGTACCGACGACCTTCATACCTTTGATTATTTTGGTCGTTTTGCTCATTGTTTTGTGCAACTAGGTTAGTCTGATATACTACCTAGCAGTCTGAGGTGTTGTGATTTTTAGTTTCATAGATTGCGCACCATGATGCTTTGCCATTCTTCATGTTGAATGGGAAATATTTTGTGGTATTATCTCCATGCTCTTGGAAGATGTCGCAGAAAAATTTTGTTTGCACAAATCAAACATCTTGTCAGCTAATATCCTATCAGTAGTTGTCCTTTGAATGTCCATTCATCAAGCACTTCATGCACCAAATATCCTGACTGTTAAAGTTTATCTCTTTTAGATATTTCTGCATGATCTCAAGTTGTTCCTCCAGTTTGTGATCCGTGGAGTATGGTGGAATGTCTTCATCCATTTCTACTTGTAGAGCTTTTGTGAGTGCATCTTCATAAGTTTTGAATGTCTCAAGACTAATGTGTCGACGAATCTTCTGTGACAGACCTGCAAGAAAACACTGGATTAATAGTTGCTCATCAATGACATAATCCAACTGACTGAGAAGGTCTTTCCAGCATTTTTCTTAGTCACAGATAGTTTCTCCTAGCTTTTGTGATGTTGTCTTTAATTTATTTGTTGCCAAATGTTTTGCATCTTGAGTTTTAAAGAATGATAGAAATTTTTCTTTGACTTCATATTTTGTTGCTCATGGGGTTCTCTCAGAAAAGGTCATATACCAAGTTAATGCCCTCTTCCTTAGGCACCAGCGAACTGCACCATCTATCTGTCTTCATCAGTAACTTGGTTGGCCTCCCAAGTCGACTCACAGACAAACCAATGTTGTCTGGGGTCCTCATCACCCTCATATAGAGGGATTTGCACTATCCTGTGACCCATGTCAGAGTCACTATCACTGTCTTCCTTAGGAGGTGGTGGTGGGGATAGTGGGTTATTTTTTTTATTCTTCTGTGCAAAACTATTGTTGACAAAACTCTCGTTTTCGTCGGTCGTCTTGGTTTCCGTTTCTTCTCCGACAAACAGCCAGTCAGGGTCGACTTCACCCATTGACGTCCAACTGCAATTATTTGTCTGCATCTCCAAATTTTTGGTATCTTCCAAAGTTGTATTTAGCAAGGGGGTGCTCCTTTGTGTGTCAGGTAAAGTAAGTGGATACTCCGGTTGGAGGGTAATGCTTGAAGTGTGACCCAATTTCCTTCTTCTGGTTGACGGATAATTAGATGATTATCATCTTTTCTCTCATCGTCTAGTTGGCTCCAAATACCAAAGTCACCAGATCCTAGTCTGAGGTCCTCTTTGTATCCTGGTACTCAGATCCGTCGGAGATAGAGGTCGTACCTCTTGGGGGACTTCTAATTGGAGAGCTTCTTGCTGCTCTATCCACAAATCTTCTTCCATAGGGGATGCTTCTTCTTCCACACCTTCCTCATGTCAGTCATGACCCGACTCTGGTGGACTTCTCTCTTGGTCTGTCACCCTAGTGCTCATTCCTCTTTGCAACGCTATGTCTCCTTCTCTTCTCTCTTCCCTTCTTTGCAGCCTCTTTTCCCTCTCTATTTTATGAAAGTCCACCGTACCTTTATATGATACTGTCCTTTTGATTTCCCTTTTAGGTCGACTTATCATTGCTGGTGAATGGTTTCTCTTTACTCGACTAGAATCCTCTCCACTTTACCCTGACATATGACCAGCTACCCCCCCATTGCCTACCCAAAACTTTAGAAATCCCAGATAGTTCTGTTCACTTGCTTAGGAAGTATTCCCACTCCCTTTCGGCAATGAATTTCTCCCACTTCTTTTGTTTCTTTGCCTAGTTAGTATTTTGTGGTTGTTCGCGTAGTAATGGACGAGGTTCAACAATAGGACCTACTCCTTTCTCGATCAAAAATTTGAACAAAAAGGTCAGTAAGGAACACAAGAATTGTTTGGTGAGGTCTGTGTAGAATTTATTCTGGATAGTTTCCACCGAAGTTCTTTCCTCTATGACTTGCTCCTCATAGAATTTGTCGGTGATCTTTTCGAACCACTTTGATAGGTTTGTTCTTCGCCCTTCAATTAGTTTGTCTAGCAGCTGTTGGTCTTTAATCGCTTCCAGTTTTTTCATCCAGGAGTTTCTTCAAAAGCTGGGGCACTGATTCTACAAACTTTTCATTAGTCTCGGTAAAGAACCTTTTCTTTTGCTTGAGCAGTCATTAATCTGTTTCTTCGTGCATAATTTTGCAAGTAGTTTTCTATTTTATGTTCCCACCAGTCCTTAATCTCTTGTTCGTATATCATATGCTTGTATACATCTCATACATGTACTACCAGCAATGGAACCAATGTTGTAATCTCTCAGATCACATAGGGTTACCAATAATACACATTAATATAGACATACATAACAGAGACAAGAGACAAGAACATGTAAGTAGGATAATAGATTATACTATAGTGAAAGGGTCCATACAATACAGAGAACTGAATTGAGTTCTCATCTGGCTCAACAGCCTAAGATATATGATTTACAAACAGTTACAAATAACTACATGTTGGTTCACTAAACCGACACGACCTTAGGTGGCCGACCTAATCTCTCATTAGTCTACTGACTGACTTAGTCGACTAATCGACTAAGTCGGATATCGTTCAAATCGGCATACCGACTTGCTCCTCCAACACACCCTTTTGGCATGTTGATGCAATTTGAAATATAAGTGCTTTCCTTATCATGATTTAGCCATTTATATGTATTTTTTTTATGTATAAATATGCCAATATGATGAGTTCTCCATTCTCGCACCATATTGTCAACCTCTAAATAGTGGTAACTAAAATCCTTGTACTTGATTGAGTTTCATGCATGTCTTGAGAGTGGAATGTCATATAGGTCACCTGACTTGATCCATTTTAGAAAACCCCAAAAACATTGTAAGTTACCAGGCATCCTCGAGCTGCAACCTTGAAAAGTTTCCTGGACTAATAATAGTATGTACCAAGATACCTTGGGAATCATTAACATCAATGGTGATTTCCCTCCAGGGATAATTTTAGGGATGAATTTTATCCCAGTGGGCTATTTTTCCATGTTTTTCTCCCAAAAAAGATTCACCATTTTGCATTTTTTGGAGCCATGTTTCACCCAATTTTGATGGGGTAAAATTTGTTTACCCTAAAAATCACTAAATTATTATATAAACGATATAAAATCCTTGAAAATTAAAATATTTTTTTGAAAAATATCGCCAATCATTTTATAGTTGTTGTTTTAAGAATTGGTAATATTCGCCAACATTTATATACTTTTAAAGAAGTATGGTTCCTTAAAATCATCCTTGTTTCCCTTGCACTTGTTAACAATTTACATCATTGACTTGTAATCAAGTGGTTTCTACCATGTTCGATGTCAAGACATTGTAATCACATGGTTAGATTCATATGATTGTGGGTTCGGCTTGCAGACCCTGGGTGTCATATATATTCGCCTGGGTTGTGATAGTGTTTTGTTTTGAGTCATATTATACATATCCACTTTGTATTGGTCATGGTTGTTTTATCATCTCATCATAGATCTATGCTTGTGTCTAGTAGCCATGATTGTGTTTGGTCGGCCTCTACTTCCATGGATCTGCATTGTGTTAGTTGGCAACCATGTTATGAGTTATATGAGATTTGAGTCAGTGGTACTACAGCAGCTTCCAACCAACATCCTTGCCTTAGATTTTTTTTCTTTGCAAAGAATTCACCTATTGTATTCCTCTAACTTCATGCTTTGGGGGTCATTGTGTTACACTGAAATCTTGTAGTCTTGATCCATGTGTCAACCCTTTGCTTAATCCT
Source organism: Pseudotsuga menziesii (assembly GCA_001517045.1). Taxonomy (NCBI): domain Eukaryota; kingdom Viridiplantae; phylum Streptophyta; class Pinopsida; order Pinales; family Pinaceae; genus Pseudotsuga; species Pseudotsuga menziesii. Next base: position 114,658 of record LPNX010446049.1, read on the forward strand.
CAATTTTGTCTCTACTAAAGTTGATTGAGATTGAGGTTTTTCCTGCTTTTTTCCCTCTCTAGGAAGGTTGGTGCTCTTATCCTTCATGCTAGGAGTGCCGAAGGTGCTTTTTCCTTTCATGCTAGGTGCATCGGCTCCGGTGCTTTGTCTCCCACTACTAGAAGCGTCGACAATGATGTTTCCCTTCATGGAAGGTGCGCCAGTGTTGTTTTGAGGGGAAAAAATGAATATTCAAGACCCTCCTCAAAGGTGGATGAGGTGGTGGTTTATCCCTATTATTTAGGTGAGGTGGAATTTCGGTTCCTAACCTATAGAGAAGATCCCTTTGATTCCTCCTCCTAATCCTCAACATACTCTATCCATTTAGCCTTATAAATTAAACCCTCTCTCCATTTTGAATAGAGGAAGGACTATGGTACTCTTATGCTGGTGGAATTTCTAGATGATCCCTATCATCCTTTGGAGGCTTTGGCTTGGATTGTTGGATGGAATATTGCAGCATTAAGGCTAGTTTGTAATGTTCTCTCCTATGTAATTCTATGTATCTCCTTGATTACATTAATACAAATCTCTTTCTATAAAAGTTGTTGTGTTGATGATTTTTATAGATTTCTTCCTTAACTGTTAGCTTAGATCAATTGTATGTTTAAATATGCATATTGTTGATGTATTTGTAAATTCAGAATGTATTCATCCGTATATCTTATGTATTGTACCCCGATGTTTATTATGGGATGTGTCTGTAATGTATTTGAGTCATGTCATGCCCCGATGTTCCTATCGGAGGTTCTATAATGTAAACAAGTCATGTCAAGTCATTGATGGTAACCCTCCTATTGGTCAAGGGTTAAATACCCCTCAGTTGTGGGGCCCTAGGGTTATTAGACTATCCTAGAGAATTCGACCCTAGGTGAGTCATTGTAAATTGGGGCAATAGTCCCCACCATTGTGTTAAGGATAAACCTCCTTATTGGTTGGAGGAGGAAAAGTCCCCACAAGTTGTGGGGCACTAGGGTTATTAGACACTCCTAGAGATGTCAGATGTAGTAAGTAATTGTTAAGTGAGGCCGACATGTTGGAGTGGGTTTCAAGTGAATGAAATAATATAAATAGAGAGTGAGTCTCTCTATTTATCACACACACACTCACTCATTGGGGCGCATGAGTGAGAGGAAAGGTTGCTGGGATAAGAGAGAGACTACTGTTGTTAGGAGATCATCTTTATGTTTTTGGGTTTTACTTTTGGTGTTGATTCTATCTCTAAGGAATTTGTGGGGTTTTCTCCTTTATGGTTTCCCTAAGGAAAATTATTTGTGTCTCTTGTCTCTTGTGTTTTATTGTTGTGCATGTTATTCTTTCAGTTAAAGATCCTAAGATCATAATTCTAGCTTGAATGATAAAAATATAGCATGGTATCAGAGCTAACCTGAGAAGAAGAAATTGTGCAGCTACAAAAGCTATGGCTTCTTAATTTTTGGGTCTCTCTCCATAATCCATCAGCAAAATTATGCTAGGATGACTCTCCATTGAAGGGCACATCTTTTTGTCGAAGAGGAATTCGATTCCGAGCATTTTCAATTTTTGGTGCAGGAATTTAAGGCTTCTTACAGAAAATTATTTTTTTAGTGATCCCGACATAGGATTTCTCTCCTCATCAAAATTGAAGTTTAGAGACCTAGATCAATATTTTTGGTTGGGTGAAAATCCAGGAAAGTCAAACCCTAGTTTGACCTCGAGCTGCAAAAAAACCTAAATACTAAAACGGATACATTTTGGTACAATCGATATATCTCAGGTTTGGAGAAGGATAAAGATCTAAAACTTTCACAAGCCGAAGATAAAATCTGGATTTACACTGTATCAAAAATTCAGCCTCATATTCACTATATTTTGGGAGATATGATCCCTCCAATTTAGTGTTCCAACCTCTTCCAAGCTTCATCCCTAAACATGACACCTGGGGCGAATTGCTATATCTTGGGATACAAAGGTCCAAATTAAATTTATCAAGATTTTAGAGAAAGGGTATAGACATTACTTTCTATGGTCCAAGTTTTAGACCTAGAACATGAAACAGTGACACATGGAAGTCTGTACAACTTTGTTGTTCTGAACCGTTCTGTAATAGGTCACCTTGGGAAAATGATCATAAGTCCCAATTGGTGAAACCAATTCTAATGAAACCTATGGTGTTGGAACAGGGACATGCGAGGATACCTCAATGCAAAGTTTTAGACATAGAGGAGAAGTAATTTTGGAGACACTGCAGAAACACTAACAGGAATTTCTGCAGAAGAAATTGGAAAACTAGGGCTTCCTGTTCCGGGAGCTTCACTCCATTGTTTTCAAAAAAGAGTACATTGGATAGATCAACCTGAAGATATATATCTTTATATCCAATCAGATATAAAATATTCCAAGTTTTGAAAATTAGGGTTTCTATGACAAACCCTAGATCAGCCAGCTCTGGAACCAGGACGAACACCTCAAATCGGTAAGATCTCATATTTTTCTATTTTCATTTGAGGTTCTCATTTCAAAGTGATCTATCACATCAGCTTGATGATAAGCTTGGTGAAGTTGACAACTTCCAAGCATGAAAGTATATGATCTCTCTGAATAAAATGAATTGGACACCCACATGGGTGGAGAGGTTCTAGTTCCAAAGGGAGATGAGGCTAAAATCCTTACACCAAAATAACTTGGTCAAGGCCAAGAAGATCATTGTTGATTCAATCACGGATCACCTTATACCACAAGTTTCTTCCCTAAAGACACCAAAGATGTTTGATTCCTTGAGCAAGATATTTGAAGGGAAGAACATAAATCAGAATACGACTTGTATAAAACAGTTGAAGAATGTGAAGATCCAAAATCCAGAGACCATATAGCCATACTTTACGGGGATCTCTCAAATCAAAGAATAACTTGAAGCGGTAGAAGAAGCAGTGGAGAATGCAGAAGTGGTGATAACCACCTTGAATGGCCTCCCAATATCATGGGATTCATTCATTCGAAGAATGTGTGCTAGAAGGAAGTGATTAATTTCAGTATACTCTGGGAAGAGCACACACAAGAAGAAGCTCAACTAATAATAAGAGAAAAAAATATGGGAGCAACTTAAGATCAAGATCTCACCATCCAAAGAAGATCCCTCAAGTGATGAGGAATATGAAGAACTCAACTCTTGAAGAACCTCTTATCCACCTTAGCATTTGGATAAGAAACGATGCTATGAAGAAGACGATGAAGCTGAAGGCTCAAGAAGGAGTCTACCCACGAAATAAATAAAGATAAGTATTCAATTGTCATTTCATGATATTGTTTTTCTATGCATTTGTTTATATTCAGTTAATGTATTATGCATGATAGAATGTTTGCATTAATGACAGTATACTACTAATATGCATGTGATGGGTAAGTAGCTCATGGTTCTATAAAACTATCTATTTCTACTTATCTAGAATGAAAACTCTTTGCTAACATATTGGATTAGTGCATAATCTCAATGTTGTCCTAGTGGAGATGGAAGGCATCTAGAAAAGTTTCTGTGATATATGGATGAATGTTGTATTGGCTAAAATAGTTGGATGAAAAGTTTCTGTGATATATTTATGCATAAGAACTTGCCAGTATGGATATTCCTTATGAAATGTTTCTAACCATACAAATACATTTGACTTGTAGGAAAGATCGCATACATAATTGCCTACAAGAAAAGAAGAATGAGACTTGTTCCGAAGAACAAGTAACGACAGTTCAAGATGAAAAATAATATGATGAATGTAGCAACATCATTGATGCAGAACCTCCAAGAAGAAATGGAAGACCAGTTCAAGAAGAATGATGTCTAGGATGCAGTATCGATACATGAATGGAAGTTCATAGTTCCATCATGCAGTAGATGGAAACATCGTGGGATACAAGGCAAGATTCGTAGCATGAGGCTTCTCACGAAAAGAAGGCATAGATTACGAAGAGACATTTGCAGCCAGTGGGAGTTGAAACACATACATGATGAGCTTGATGAAGAGCTATATGCATTGTTGTTGAATATTTTGTTTGAGTAGAAGTTAGCAGACATCACCCCTGATTGTTGAGAGGGCCCCTCATCAACCAGAGGTTCATTTCTTTGTTTAATTCGGTTCTTTCTTTTCTCTTTAGCTAGTCTAGTTAAATATTCAGTTTGTTTTCATTAGATAATAGTAAATGCTATTTTATTTCCTGTATTGCATTATCTTAGTTTTATTTCAGCAATTAAACAAATAGATGTGCACATATCTTTGCTTTCAGTCATTTGTTTTCAGTCATTTTCTTTCAGTCATTTTACTTACAGTCATTTTATTTCAGTATTGATTCCATTATTTATTTCCAAACACATAAAATAGTTTGCTTCCATTTGAATTCAGTCTTATTTATTTATTTCCTGTTATGAATTTGCTTATATAAAATAGTTTTCTTCCATTTGAATTCAATTCTGTTTATTTATTTCTTTCCATGAACTTGCTTACGTTAATTTCCAGTCTGCTTAAATTAATTTCTAGATTACTAATTAGTTTAATATGCAATGCTTTCTTTTTGTTTAAGAGTTAGTTTGAAGTTAATTTACTGATTAAATAGGTTTGTTTCTTGATTCCATGCATTAGGTTTAGATCTACATAAATTCAGCTAAATAATTAGTTCATTTAGGTTAGTTTTTACCATTTTTAACTGTACGGACTTCCATTCACACCGTCTATCCAGTCTGCCATTCAACCACCCCTTACAGACCTAATGTTCAGTCTGTCATTTAACCCTCAGTTATGTTTTAATGTTTTTTATGTATTTTAAGATTGTCTCTAGCTTTGTTTTGTCAATATTTGGATTATGTCTGTAGTTGATCATTTTATTTAAGCATTACAATTAAAGTTTTACTATTTTAGGTTATTAATTAAGGTTTTATTATTCATCTTTTATTTTCTTTTCACCTTAAATTAAATATATATTAAGTTGTTCTTATTTCTTGAATGTTAAACACTGATTTCATTTTACTTTTGTTTTACGTCATGGTTATCTTTGTTTGCATATATAGTTTAGGGTTAGATGTATTATTTTTAAGAGGAAGTTAGATTATTTGTAATCATAGGAATCGTTGTTGTCTTTGGTATGTATTTATTGAATAATAGAGTTTAAATATATTTATTAAGTTTTCTACTTGCTTCTTTCAAAGTTTTATTTATTAAGTTTTATTTACTCACTTTTTTAGTTTTCTATTTTTGTAAGATAAGTTGTCTTTTTACCCCAACCTTCCGCTTAAGGAGTAGTTAGTTGGTTATTGTTAGTTCAGTTAATTCCTTTTATGATGAGTTAGTGTCTAAAGTTATAAGTATTATTTTTTTTATATTTCTTTTTAGTAGTTGTTTAAAATTTGATACTCCAGTCCAGTCTAATTATCTAGATAGTCTTAGGAGTTTAACTCGGTTTTTCATTTTGAAAGATATTTCAATCTTTTTTTTATTAAAATATCTCCACGACACCCTAGGAGCCTTTTTACCTTTGCATATATTTTGTGTCAACTCTAAGACTACCAACCCCAGTCGATAATTAAATACTAGGTGTATTTAAGATAGTAGAACACACCCAACAACAAGCATGCTATGATTCATATGAGACTTAATTCAGTTGTACTGTAGTAGCTTCCAGCCAATGTCCTTGCCTTCGATTTTTTTACTTTGCAAAGCATTCACCTATCAAATTCGTCTAACTTCATGATTTGGGGGGCATCCTGTTACACCAAAATATTTTCATATTGATCCATGTGTCAACCTTGTGCCTAATCCCTAAAGTTATCTTTGCTAAACTAGATTGAAATGGAGGTTGTTCCTACCCTTTTTACCCTCTCTAGGTAGGTTGACACTCTTACTCCTAAGGAAAGGTGCACCAACCCCTTGTTGGAACTATTTCCCCTCTTTCAAGGTGTGCTAGACCTCTCTGGCGCTCTATCTCATGTAGAAAGGTACACCAAGGGTGTTTTGAGGGAAAAAAGAGAAGTTTCGACGCCCTTCTCAAAGGTGGATGAGGTGGAGGATCATCCCTACCTTCTAGGTGAGGTGGAATTCAGTTCCCTAACCTATGTGGAATATCCCTTATACCCCTCCTCTATACCTCAACCTAATCTATCCCTTCATCCTTATAAATTGAACCCTCTCTCCATTGTGAAGGCAGGAAGGACTATGGTACTCTTATGCTGGTGGAATTTCTAGGTGATCCATACCATCCTTTGGGAGGAAAGATCTCATCCTTTGGGAGGCTACCATCATTCTTTGGAGGCATTGATTAGATTTTTGGATGGAAGATTGCAGTGTTAAGGCTAGGTTGTGATGTTATTTCTTATGTAATTATATGTATCTCCTTGATTATAGTAATATAAACTCTTTCCATAAACATTGTTGTGTTGATGATGTTTAGATATTTCTTCCTTAACTACTAGCTTAGATCAATTCATGTTTAGATACACATGTAATGTTTGCTTGTTTCCACTTTCTCTACAAGGTTTTTTAGCTCAAGATCTGAAGGCTCTGGAGCTTGGATCAACAAAGAGAGAAGAGGCTTTGCAGAATTCAGGTAGGTGATCTATCTGTTAACTTGCATTTATATTTGATCTAGGAAAGTAGGATGTATTATGTACTTGATTTGTTCTAGATCCACTTGGACTAGAAAGATCTGGCTTGATTCCGCTTGAGTAGATTTATCCACTAACAAATGGCCAAGGGAAGATTATAATTAATCCTAACACCCCCCATTAATACAAACTTGAATAAATTGGGCCCTGGAAACTAAGACCAAATGTCACCCATACAATCTAATGTAAAAAATTAACTACTCAATAAACTGAGGAAATGGGGAAAACCTCATGGGAAACCCCCCCTCAAAATGAACAATGAAAACAAGGAGCAACTGAATCAAACCTTCACACCAAGAAGAGATCTGAGATAAACAAATATCTTTCCAATGAAATATTTTGTGAATATGTCTGCAATATTCTCCTCTATAGGGGAGTAATGCAGAATAAAAACCTTACTATGCACTAGTTTCAGGATGTGGTGCATGTGGACTTCAATTTGTTTGGTCCTCTGCTTCTATACTGGATAACTAAAAATTTTAGTTGCACTTTGATTATCATAGAATAGGTCTACTGAATGAGAAGTTTGAATGCCAAAATTTGTCAAAATCCCATGTGGCCAAACTCCCTGAATAGCTGCATTCACAACCCCACTGATACTTTGCTTCAGCTGAAGAGATAGAAAGATTTGCTTGCTTCTTTGTTGACCAACAGATTGGTATAGATCCTAACATGAACACAAATCCAAATGTATAATTTCTAGGAGTACTATCACCAGCCCATTCTGAATTAGTAAAACCAACTAGATCTAGTTGAGCTCCAACAAAATAATGAATCCCAAACTCTCTAGTACCTTGCACATAATTCAATATGCGCTTTTCTTATTTCCAAAGCAACTCATGTGGCTCCTGTGTGTAATTTACCTTTTTTCAGAATCTAGGCACCTGCAATTTACATTTTTGGAGAAACTAAGCACACTATCCAAAATATTTCAAAGAAGATTCAAAGCTTTGACATTGAAAGCATTCTTTCTCAACACCATCATTAACAATGGATTTCACACTAAATCCATGGTTATAAATTTATGTTCACACCTATTTGAAAAGTGCATTCCCATGAAGTCATCAAAAGAACTAGGGACAAATCGTTGCAAAAGAAGTTAAAAAAATCTATCCATTTTGGCTCTTTATGAGCCTTGACGTACCAACATAACCATTGAAGATATTCATGCTCCAAATGAAAGGATGAAAGTGGGAATTTGTTGACATCAAAAGTGTTATGTACACTGAAATATTTCTCTACCCTATATATCCATCCAGTTGCATCATCACTGTTGAAGAGAGGCAAATAAAGCTTCGACCCATGAAAATTGTTGGAAGATGAGAACCCAGTGTCTGCAGAAGACTCTAGCTATCGTCTATTGTTCATGTCTGAATGATGAAAATGGAGGCTGAGAATTTTTTCATCCATATCTTGGAGTTTGGTATTGAGGGTGGCAAGTTCGTCTTCCATTTGTTTGTTTTCTCCAACGCATGTGACAACCATAACCATGAGTTTTTTTTTTGGTGGGGGGAATGGGTAGAAAAACAAAAACATAAATGTTTTTAGAAAAGGAAAATTTGGATTTGGAAAAAATGCTGATGGGTAATTGAAAGAATCGGAAAAACTTTCAAAGAGGGATAAGGAAGTAGAAATAGGAAATGGATATTGTGGAAAAATTTGAAGGTGATTGGGTTTGAATTGAAGAAGTTATGGAAAACCCTAAAAATATACAAATGTGAGACTTTTGGCTTCAAAAAGTGGAATTTGGGATAGGGTCCTCAAGGAAGGAAATATGCATAATGGAATTGCATAGGTTTCAGTGAATTTTCAAGGGAAACAAAGATAAAGAAAATAAGATATGGTGAAAAATAATTCTTATATCGAGGTATGTTTGCAACAAGAAGCATTCTTATGGTGCTCCTCCATCATCAAATGATTAGTTTCAAGGGGCCTCTCCACATATTTTTTGTCTACAATACATTCATGCATTGGTGAATGATAATGTAATCCATAACTTATTATCCAATTCTCTCACCAATAATTTGTTCATTCATCTCATATAAGTGAATAAGAAGACCTATTGAAGACATTTTGTTCATCTCTGTGCCATGTCCATTCTTGAGGGAGAATTTTCCCCATGTGGTTTTGCCTCTTTCCTTGTTTTACATGGTCAAATATATTGTTGTAAAGGGTGACCATAAGCCTTTATTTATTGGGCATTTTTTTGTTTTCTCACTACCATTTTAATTTAATGGGGGTGTTAGAACAATATTCCCATCATATGTATGTCATGGACCTTCATGTTTTTCTACCTAGTGTTATTTGGCCTCCTAGTACCTAGTCTAGTGTCGTGGATCATAGTTTGTCCACATTTGACCCACTTAGAATAGTGATATATCCATGAATCCTTGTCTGTCTACTTATCCACTCTTTTCCTTCAGTTAGGGAGAAAATGCGCCCCTCTACCTTGCATTTATGAGGGAGTTATGGAATTTCCCTATTTTAAGGAGATGGAATGAATTCTCTTAAGAATTTGGTAAACTTATTCATTAATGGCCACTACTTAACCAACTACTCACCTAATGCACCCTCCTAATGGTTATGTTCACACCTATTTGACTATCCTAACCTCCTCTTGGTCCATGTATGTTCATTGAACCTCAGTATGTCCCAATGTAGCGGTTACACTTGGCCTCATGTCATTGATGGGTGAATTGGTCCAATATGTGCCTACCATTTTGTGAGATAATTGTTTAATTTAACAAAGGTTCAGGATATTTAAGCTTGATTGAACCTTAATTGTGAAAGAAAATTGAATGAGGAAGAATAAATTCAGTGTACAATGATAAAACAATCATGGTGAAATTGAAGAGTGAAGAGGACATAATTTTTAAAAATAACATTACTCACATTACCATTAATTTGTATGTAATACAATGGAGATATAATGAAGAGGAATCGAATCCACTAGGTGTGATTCGAATTCCATGAATTAGAATTACTATGTTAGCACGTGATTGGTGCTAAGTGAAATGAAAGGTTTCTGACTCGTAGGAGAAAAAGAAGAAAGTGAGGCCTGAAAAATTTTCATGAGGGGAAGCTCTAGGAGAATAGCAATGAGCCCTAGATAATAAGGGAGATCTCTAAAAGAGAATATGGGAGGATTTATAAGGTCGAAAGAGCCTACACTAGTCATGGCCTGTCAAGAGGAGAAAATCCTGAACTCAGAGTCATATGCCATCCCACCCATGATTGTCCACACAAGAAGGCGGGGAGAAGACATGTCAGACAAAGCGCCAAAGGTGGAAATTTTTTCAATAGTAGTGATCAGAGATCGACAACGAAAAAACATTTCATGAGTTCCAAATGTGTACCAAAAGGATCATATCCAAGTCCGCGAAATGTTTTAAACCGCAGTGAGTTTTAACAGTAGAGATCGCAAAGGCTCCAAATTGACGGCAGAGATTGATTCCTCCAATCCAAAGTGCACTACAAAGATGGAAAGCCAGAATTCATGAAATATGTTAAAGGGCAGAGTTATCCGATGACAGAGATTGGCATGGGAGTAGATCTACGGTGTAAAGATCATTTCACTTACCATAAGTGCTTGAAATAAAACCTCAGTTAGGGAAAACAAAACTCGATAAAGCTCTCCACATCATACGACCAGATAGTAAAAGGTTCTGTGATCTACGGTGGAGGTTATAACCCATGAAGCGGAAGTGCGCCCAGGCTAAAAAAGGTAAAACATGATCGTGTGAAAAGTTGACAATAGGGATCACGCAATGCTATATTTTGGGACCCCGGATCTATAGCTATGATCACATCCGGTAGGGAAACGTGCATGGTCAGATAAGAAGGTGAAGTAGTATAAAAGTTGGCACGTGGATCCAAAAATTTAATTATTTTGTAGCATCAGGAAGAGAGGGTTTCAGACTGTGCAGACCGTGCCACCTTGGACAAACCTCCATAGAAAATTGTCGACCACCCACGTACACTTATCCTATAATAAGATGTTGTCTCATAGCTGAATTGGAGGATTCAAAATCTCATAACCTCGAGATTCAAGGAGATAAATAATCCCTAACAGATAAATATGTCGGGGTCTTCGATACTATAATTATGAATGGTAGTCTAGAAACCACTCAGGCTAAGTTAAAATCTCTCCAGTCATAGGGAATTGACCCCCATGGGGTGCTCATGTCCTTGTTTTTCTACTTTTCGATCGAGAAAATTCCGAGCTTCCCTGACTTTATAATATGGTGTGCAAAGAATTATTCCTATCCTGAAGGTATGATTATGGATGCGTCTATGTCTAGGATACCATGTCGCATCAATTCCCTCAATATATGAATCTCTCTATCAATATTCTATGAGTTTATCCAAATTTCCAATGAATATAATGAATGAGAGATACTTCGTTTCTTTCAAGAATCCTCAGATGAATAGAAAGACACCTTCCTCGATGTTAACCCAAAAATCCCCCACACAGCTCTCTATGGCCTACACCACCCAAGGACACCACCTCACAACACTCATTTCACTCCATAAGACCTTCCATTTTACCCGACACCTACAAAAGAGCCCAAGGATGAAGAAAAGGGATAAAACCCCCCAAAAAGAGCCCAAAATATCCCCCTAGGAGCTAAAGTCCTCAAAAAAGGGCTAAAACCCTAAAAGGGGCTAAAGTTAGGGTGGAAGGGGCTAAAGCCCTGACCAATGGCTTAAAACCCTAAAATCCCTTAGAAAAACTATAAAAGGAGGGTGGGAGGTCACTCTCAAAACACTCCTCACTTGCCTATTGTTATGCTGCTCGTGGATGCTTTGATACTTTTTGCTCCCAAACCACCCACTCTCCCTCTCCTCCATTCCCATCTCATCAAGCCATTGCTTCCCAACCAAGAGAGAGGTGCTCCCATGAGCTAGGGCATGGTGGCCCATTTCCACCTAAGTGAGGTATAATTTATTTTCATAGTTGTTTATTTGTTTTGCTTTCTAACCCTCATCTCTATTTGCAGGTTTTTCATTGACATTGTTTGCAGGTTTTCCATTGAAGTAGCTTAGGTTGTTTGTAGGTTTCAAGGAGGTGGAACCCTAACCTGTTTTCTGTAGAGGGGTTCACAAGGGCTTCATATCTCTATTTATTTACTGTTATTAGCTTTTAGATCTATTTTCCAGTAGCTTCCATTTGCTTATTCTTGTTTAGCTTAGCTTAGTTTAATTCACAGCTCTGTTTATTTGCATTTGCATTTTGTTTTTTACTATTTTCGAAGAGTAGGAACCTACCCTTGTTCCTTGTAGGAACAAGGGAGCCATTCCTACCCATGTAGCAGGGATAAATTCTCACTACAGCTTTGGCAACTCCACTAGGTTGATCCCACAGGATCCTTGGGCCAAAAATTTCAAATTTTCAAGTTTTTTTTTCATTTTACCCTAGTTTTCAAAAATCTTAGGTTAGATCTATTTAAATATGCTTTATTTCCTATTTTATTCAGTGCGAAAGCCTCTGCTAGGCCGAGTTGAGTCAGACTAACCCTAGTACTAGTTACTGTCAGCCAGATCTAACCTTGCATCACCAAAAAAAAAACCTTTCTGGAGTAGGTCGCTCTTATCGGGGGAAAAGGTGAGACTGGAGTGCTCTTAATTGGCCAACAGGTGTGCCCAGTGTGCACTTAATCCTCAGACAAGTGTGACTTCATCCCAAGATCTCAGGTTGTAGCTATTTTCACATTCTGTGTGACCCCCTCGATCATTTTTGGAACAATCTCGCGGCCCCCTGTTGGGGCGCGCACCTTAACGGTCCTTAATTTTGGTAACTCCGTGGTTTTTGTGGAAGCTTGTAAGTGGAGTTGCGACTCAAAATATTCTTAGGAGTGTTAGGGTTGAGTCAAATCCATCTTTTTGTAATTAAACCATGGTTTAAGTCCAGGTTTTAGGGTTTGGGGTGCCCATGGTTTAAGCCCATGGTTTTGTAATACGTGCACTTGTATAAATAAGCACTTTTGTAAAAGAGTCAGGTTAGGCTTTGGATGTAAGATGATTTGATGCAAAGCTAAGGCTAGTTTTGTAAGAAAGGTTAAGTCCTAGCTGTGTGTGTGGATGACCTCTGTAGCTGTGTGCGCAGAGGGTTTTTGGGTGATTAAGAAGATCTACAGTTGTGTGCGCAGAGATCTGCAGCTAAGTGCGCAGTTTGAGGAATTGAAGGGATCTGCAGCTGAGTGCACAGATCAGAACTGTGGTTTTTTTAAAGAGTTGAATAAAACACAGTTCTGTGGATGTATCCCCTAAACTAGGGGTGAACCACATTATATCTTGTGTTGTGTTTCTTTTGTGTTGTTTCTGTTATGTTCTTTTATGCATTGATAAGTAGATAACCGATAAGTAAGATCACTGCTAAATACTAGCTTCGCCGTAAATTCCCAGTTAAGGGTTAAGCAAGACACTGTTTATTTATCTAAATTCGAAGCTATATAAGTGACTGTCAAAGATTTGTATTGTATGCTTATTATTTGTTAAAGGCTAAAGGTACAATAATATCCCTCTTCTGCTTGCAAAAACCTGATTCTGCGGCACCCCATAGCTGTTTCGGGTGAGACTGCAACCTGTTCTCAGGTTGTTTCCAAAAGGGCCAACACTGTGGATCTTTTGTTGGTGTAAATACAAAAGTATAGAACCCAGGTCTTCCCTAAGCCCAACAAATTGGTTCCGTTGCCGGTTGAACTCAGTATCTGCTCAAGAGGGGTTTACGTCGTACCTAGAGGGCTATGTTTTGGAGACCCTCAGTGAAAGAAATCGGTGATTGGATTGAAGAGACTTATCTAAAATTTTCCAAACAAGAGAACAAAGATCCACGTCGCATATTAGATGAATTTTTACAAAGGTTGACAGAGAGACAGACGAACTTCCAAGAAGGTCAGTTTTCTTATTGGACCCCCGCAAGAATTAATATATTGAAAAGAGTGAACAACGAGATATCTCGAGCTGTTGACTTCTGGACAATGCGAACCCTTGAAGCATTTGTGACGGAGTTCGCCATCGACACAAGTACTTCCTTCAGCGAAGCTGAACAGACGTTTTTCAAAGGACCAAGGCGTAAGTACTTAAATTCATTTAATTTGAAAATTAAAATGCTATTGGCTGAAAAAGGTATATTGCTCATTGAATCAGACTGTTAGATTTAGTAGTACTAACTTATGTTTGGAAGTGAAAGTGACTTCGATGAGAAAAGTGGTTTTCTACGAAGTGGTAAAAGATACAAGAGGAATTTTGGATCCTATACCCTAGGTCAGAATACTGAGTATACCCCTGTAATTTCAGCAGACCTGACACCTGACGAAACCCCTTCTGTTGGAAACCCTCTGGTAACCCCACAGTGATGCCCTGTTACCCCTGAGAACCTGTCGCAGTCTGAAAATAACCCTAGCCCAAGTATTCCTGTTGTAGGTAAGTCTACCCCCATAAGTTCCCCCCTACCTACTACCAGTCCCCCTCCCTCCCCCCTAGATCTGCAATGGCCCATATGAATGATGACATTAAACTCCTAGTCTTTAAAGGAACCGGATCAAAGGATCCAGAACAGTTTTGGTTCTTATGTGAAGCCGTGTGGACTACTAAGAACATTACAGATCAAGATACAAGAAGAGCGCAGCTGGTTACTTCTTTTAGAGACCATGCTTTGACCTGGTTCATGAATTTTTTTAGTACTCAGAACCATGTCTTGGCTGATATAAAAGAAGCAATGATAAAGGAATTTAAGAAGCCTAAATCAGAATCACAGTGTATCACTGAACTAAAAGAAATTCAGTAGAGGCAAGGAGAATCAGTGTGGGACTTTGATCAGAGGTTCAAAGTTCTGCTAGATCAAGTTAGTTTCACTATTGGACCAGCGCAGCATAAGGAATGGTTCATTGCAGCTTTGTTACTGCATATTAGGACTCCACTCATGCAACAGAAGGTTGCTGATCAGCAAGAGGCTTTGGAAATTGCTATGAAGCTCGAAACAACTCCTGTCGAAGATAATTCTGGTATAGCTCAAATACAAGTGCAGTTAGCAGCAATGGCCTTGGAGATGTGCGACATGAAGAAAGGAAAAGCTGTTCGAGAAGAGGTTTGGTGTACATGATGTCAGACAGAAGGACATGACAAAGAACAGTCTCCTACGGTAAGAAATTACCTGAATTCTGGTGCGCCAAACCCATTCAATCCTAGTGTTATATATTGTGATATCTGTAGGACAAATGGCCAGCATCGACCTAAAGACTGCTATCTGCTGCAGAGATATGTGCAAGTACCTAAGAACCCCTATTGCAAGTTCTGTAAGTTAGTTGGACACAACAAAGATGAATGTCGTAGTTTTTACCTCGTGAGAGAACGAACCTATGATGCTTATAGGGTACAAAACGATGGACAAGGAAATGATGGATATGGTTACCGGGGTAGTACATCAAGTAGAGGTACTTTTGGAGGTCATGATCATGGTGGTATTCCTGGAAGAGGTCGAGGCCAGGTGGTGTGCTATAACTGTAATCAGGCAGGACATCTAGCTAGAGACTGTCGAAACCCAACTATGACATGTCGATATTGCAAAGCAGTCGACCATGTGATTGAGCAATTCCCGCAGCTGATAGCCAAGATACAAGAAAGAAATAGCGCTCCTACTCAGAATATTTAGATGATTGTTGTAGAGCAAAGACCTGTTCCAGCCATTAATGTTGTTACAAGGAGTGGCACTATGATGCAAATACAGAATAAGGAGAAACATTCTGATGAGGCTTGGGTTCGTAAGGCCCCAGAGCAAATTCCAACCTTTGATGTGGGAAGAGAAAAAGAGACATTTCTGGAAGCCAAAAAAGACTTTGCTGATCTGAGCACACCAGTAGCACATGCGCAACAGCATTAGCAGCAGTCACAGTCTCAAGAAGCTTTGACGGATAAAGTAAGTACACTGTCTTCATTTTTACAGAGTTGCATGAAGCTCTTAAGAAATCAGAATGCTTTAAATGAGTTACAGAAATTTATTGCTTCTTGTGAACCTCAATGAAGCTCTGGTAAGCAAAAAATTGTTAATAGAGTCAGAAGAACCAGAAGAGAAATGAGATTGCATGCTCAGATAGGAGAATATGACATGACTGATGTCATTCTGGACCTAGGATCCGAAGTAAATGTCTTAACTAAACAAACATGGGAACAAATGGGAAACCCTACCCTTGAATGGTCTCCTATACAGTTGAGATTAGCCAATCAGCAGAAGATTGTGCCCCTAGGAAGATTATCTAGTTTCCCAATAGATATTGATGGGGTTAGTACTTTAGCAGACTTTGAAGTCATTGAGATAATTGATGATAGCAACCCCTACCCAGCTTTGCTAGGAATTGAGTGGGAAATAGACAATGCTGCAGTCATTAACCTTAAGAAGAGACAGATGACCTTCGAAGGGAAAGATTTGAGATTCATAGTACCACTGGACCCTTCTCAAGGAGAAAGGTACACATAACCACTCAGAGATGAAGATTAGGATGTTTTGGACCATATCTACAACATCACAACTAAGGAAGAAGATTATGTTGATCCTACTACCGAAGGTATCATGGATTGGCAGTGTGACAGTTCCTGCATGACGGATTCATATGACAGTCTAGAGAATTGGTAGAATAGACTTTATGAACTACATGGACATCGATGTGCAAGAATTACCAAGTCTCTTAGATGTCTTAGTTCACAGACAAGAGACTTGCCTACCTTTGATGGTTTGACAGACCCAACAGATTTTATTATACAATTCTCAGAGCAGGTACCAGATTCACAGAAAATGGAGATTCTAGATTCAGCATTCAAAGCCACAGCAGCCAGATGGTGGAATGGTCATAAAAGTACATTCATAGTTGGGAAGCATGCCAGAAGTCCCTTTGCCTAAGATTCAGGGATCAACCTCAGGAGGTGCGAAGCAGGTTTAATGGTAAGACTAGTCCTCAGGGACATTTGGAGCAATGCTACGAAGCATGGAAGCATGTACCTCGTGAAGAATGGGTACATAGGTTTGTGCACACCCTGGAACCTATAGCAAATAACGGGTATGCGGAGGTCGAGATTCACCATGGTACTGTAAGTTGGGATAGTATTGTTGATAGTTTTGTGCTGACATTTGCTATTAATGAGGCTTGTTTTTCTTTGGACGCAGCTGTTAGGTTAATCCATACTAAAGTGTTTGATGATCAAGAAATAGAAGAATATCAACCTGATTGGAAGGAACAGGAAGCTAATGCAGTAGAATTTTATAACCTCATAATTGACGAGGATGATGATACACGCAACATTAACATTCCTGAGTTATAAGGACACTGCGAAGTACATGGCCCAACAGTTGAAGCACCTGAAGTGACTCAGCCCTTGAAGACACGGACAGTAAACATTGGATTAGAAGGAAAGCCTAAGTATGCTATCATTGGAGATTATTGGGATGAAGAAATGGTGAGCAAAGTGACCCAACTTCTCGATGAGTATCAGGACCTATTTCTGACGAAGTTCTCAGAAATAAAAGGAATCATTGAGGCAGTGGAAGACATTCTGTCGTGGGTTGAAGTTCGGAGCCATGTTGAAGATGGTATCAGGAAGTGTCGAATGTCCCCATTATGGCGCAGCCAGAGTTACTGCTTGTACCGAAGAAGGATAGATCTGTCGGAGCTTAAAATACAACCGTTGGAGGAAACCAAATTTGGCAGCGCTGGTACGTTACATGTATTAACTGCCTGTATTAATGAGATTTTGCCAAACCTACCGCTGTTTGGACAAGATCTTTGCTAAGGCTAGTTTTGTAAGAAAGGTTAAGTTCCAGCTGTGTGCATGGACGACCTCTGAAGCTATGTGCGCAGAGGGTTTTTGGGTGATTAAGAAGATCTACAGCTGTGTGCGTAGAGATCTACAGCTAAGTGCGCAGTTTGAGGAATTGAAGGGATCTGCAGCTGAGTGAACAGATCAGAACTGTGGTTTTTGTAAAGAGTTGAATAAAACACAGTTCTGTGGACGTAGCCCCTAAACTGGGGGTGAACTATGTTATATCTTGTGTTGTGGTTCTTTTGTGTTGTTTCTGTTATGTTCTTTTATGCATTGATAAGTAGATAACTGATAAGTAAGATCACTACTAAATACTAGCTTCTCCATAAATTCCTAGTTAAGGGTTAAGCAAGACACTGCTTGTTTATCTAACTGCGAAGCTATATAAGTGACTGTCAAAGATTTGTATTGTATGCTTATTATTTGTTAAAGGATAAAGGTACGGTAATATCCCTCTTCTACTTGCAGAAACCTGATTTTGCGGCACCCCATAGCTGTTTCGGGTGAGACTGCAACCTATTCTCAGGTTGTTGCCGAAAGGGCCAACACTGTGGGTCTTTTGTTGGTGCGAAGACAAAAGTATAGAACCCGGGTCTACCCTAAGCCCAACACCCCCTTGCTGGATTTGGTCAGAAATGTGTGGTCTATCACACATAAGTTGTATTTAAGTTTAATTAACAGTAATTTTTAGTTTCAGAGGACTATTAGTGCGGCCCAGCTGCCTCTATCCACCATTGCAGTTCTCTTTCAATTCCAGTTTTTACTTTTTGCAAATAAATCCATAATAAATGTGTATATGCTAAATCAAGCATTAAGGCTTAATAAAATGAACTAGCCTAACTAAAAGTAACTTAAAATTAACCATCTTGCTGCCCCCTTCCTCCTCTACCCAGTCATCACCCTCCAGGGTATTCTGGGATACAACGAAGGGTAAGCTCGTATAGATCTAGGCACTCCATGGTATTTTCCCCAAACCACTAAAACCAAGTGACGTGGAAGGTAGAGGGGGTAGAGAAGGAGGGATTCTCATGGTGCTAAGCATCCTCCCTGTTGACCAACCTAGAACTTGGGAGGTGACCTGAGGATCTATGGATGGGCTTAGTCCCATTGTATGGAGAATCCAACACCTTCTATTGGATGAAGAAGAATATCATTGGGAGGTAGACACTTAGTTAGGCCAACAACTCAAGGTTAATCACCATACTTGCTTACAAATTTTTGTTTATGTTTGCATACAAAACCATGATATGAACTCTACCATGAATTCATAAACCATATTGCAAACCAAATACCAGAACAAACAAGCAAACCAACACACCATACCAAATAATTAACCCAACTCAGTTCATGACGCTGAGTAAGCCTTAAAATTTACCAAATTTACACTAAGTTAAATCAACTCTACAGTCTTTGAGGACATAAGTCCCTGACTGCTTCAACTATGGGAAGTTCTTGGGATTTTCCCAGAAACTCATTGTGAGGAGTACCACAGGAACCCCAAAGTAGCTGGCTACTAAGAGGAATTGCCAAGCGAAACGAGCAACGACCCCTTTCGATTAAGTAGAAGCACCCATGAGGAACAAGCCAAGCATTGTCTTCTGGTAGTCTTGGTGGCCGAGAGACCACCTTCATCCAATAGGAATCCATTGAAACCGGGGTCCGAATTTCACAACCACCAGTTTCATACACAAAAGCGAACACAATTGATCCTTCACGATCTTCCTCATGCCTAAGAGGCGAACCACCACCATTTGGAACACTTGATCGGCACCGTTGAAGCTGCTCTCACTGGTCTCTCACACGGTCAGAGGGCCACATAGCCTTTGATTCTGATTCAGACCCATATCAGTCTAAACCAGACCTCCACACCGCACCATCAAGCCCCATGGCTAGTGCCAACTTGGATCCATTTTTTGGCCTAGCCTTAGCAAGTGGACCCATGTCCACATCACAAGCTTTCACTCAAAACTTGGCAAGCGGTCTAAGCACAGTCATGTAGACTGTCATTAGCCAATTGCCACCACCCATAGTGACTAGCCAAGCTGGCCCAGTGGTAACACATGGGGGTAGTGGCCCCTCTACACACATTTTCCCCCCTACCACATAGGGGGGCAGTGCACCATCCACCCACATTGCCCCTACTATCATACATGGGGGAAATTCCCCCGCTACCCATACCATCCCACCCACAACACTTGGGGACATTTTCCCAGCTGCCATGGTGCCACCACAAGCACCACCAGCCATGTAGATGCACTATGCACCTGCAAACCCCACCCCCCTTGCGCCCCCATCCCACATCAACTTGGGGTCAAATATTCCCTTCATGGCTCATCTGAACTTGCCTAACTTAGCTATATTAATGAATGATCCCATCCACCACCAAGCTTTCTGTCCACCCATGCCAACTAAGCTTCCATCGAACAACCCAAAGTTTGAAGGCAAAGTCGGGGAATGTCCCCAAAATCATATAATGACATTCCATCTATGGTGCTCATTCAACAACATCGTAGATGAATCCATCAGGCTGAGGCTATTCCAACGCACCCTTACAGGTGCCGCAGCTAAATGGTACATTGAGATGCCACAAGACAAGTACCCCAATTTCAACTCCGTAGACTTCATGTTCCTATAGTATTTCCAACTCCCTGTCAGATATGATGAGGGGGTGGAGATCCTGCTATCCTGTCGCCAAAACACCACCATTCACATCATTGATCATATCCATGAGTGGCAGTAGCACCGAAGCTTGAGTAAGATCCAACTTGATGATAGGATCTTCTTGGATTGGTTCCTCAAGACTTTTCTCCCACCCATCGCAAAGGACATCGCATTTGAACGTCCCCAATCTAGATAAGAGGCCATACTGAAGGCCCAACAATTTGACCTCATCTATGCCCAGTCGAGATACTTGTACACTGTCATTCCAGATGCTCCCCGTCCGAGTACCTCTTACCGTGATGCACCGCGGGCATCCCATGCAGCGGACGGAATCATAGGGCCAGTATCCCAACAACCATAGCCTCAACCGACACCACCTGTCATTACACCCCAACCAAGCAACATTACTAATGTTTCTTATCAAAACCAAGCTTCAGACTATGCTAGAATGATGTCCCAGCTTGGAGCAACAACCTCTTACGCACAACGTACACCACCGCAACAAGCTTAGGCCATGGCTTGGACAACACAACAGTATGTGGGGAAAATTCCCACATTAGTGGCACCACCACCCCCAAAAATATACTATGCACCACTAGTGCAACAAGTTCAAGCCCCAACCCCCACTCCACCTGCTCCGTTGGGACAAGTGTTCGCACAACAAAACTGTCCCAACTAGCCTACCCCCAACAATCAACAAGGGAAATATAGAAACAACTGGCCCCACAACCAAGGCATTAACCAACCACAGGGAGGTGGTCAGCAACCGGACCCTCCCAATAATGTCACGGCTAACCGGATAGCCCAAAACCCCCTATGACAGAATGCACCAAGACACAACGCTCCATTGCACACAAAACGACCTTGTACACTCTGTGATGTTTATGGGCATTACACATTTGAGTGTCCCCTCATGGCTCATGCTAAGCAGGACATTCAATATGAGGCCCAAAAAGCCGCCAATGCCCCCAATCAAGCCCAACCCAACTAGGTACCACAAGGACCTCCTCCCATGGTGCTTCAAAACCCATTGATAGTCCAAGGATTGGTGGCAACCACTACCCCTCCTCAGGCCAATCCCAATGCTCCAGGGGCACTGCCCACGGCTGAAACAGGTGTTCACCACCTGATGACCATGACCACTGAAGAGGTCAAATTACAGACTAGAAAAAATCAGTATGGTACCACCACCAAACCTACTGACTCATCAGAATCATCCACGTCTAACAAAACCAACCTACCTCTCAAGTTACCCCCATTCCTGTGCCCCTCCATACGCGGAATTTCCAATAATGCCACAGCTAGAGCTGCAGTCAGCTATAGCATTGTGGATGATTTGGACCAAATGCCAACTACCATGTCTGCTCTTGAGGTACTTAAAACATGCCCAATGCAACAGAAAGCCTTACTAGCCACTCTAGGAGCAGTGGACCCCTCCAACTCCAACTTAATCATGTTTGACATAGAGAATGGAGAGCCGCACATGCCCTCCACTATCGCCTTCCAAATCCCGGTTTCCATCCGAAACTTGGTCGCGCATCGATGCATAGTGGATGAGGGGGCATCCACATGCGTCATGTCTACCTTGGTTTGGCAGAATCTTGGATCACCGATTCTGCAACCGTCCTCTACGACTCTGCAGGATTATGATGGACATCCCACTAAAGCCTAAGGAATCCTCCCCCATTTCCCCATCGCGTTAGCCAGAAAGATTGTCTTGATCGACATCGAGGTCGTCAACGCTCAACTAGACTACAACCTCCTCCTTGGGAGGAGTTACATGTATGCCATGCGATCCATCACATCAACTGTCTTTCGCCTCATGATGTTCCCCCACAAAGGGAAGATTGTGATGGTTGACTAGCTCACCTACCATGATCCGCAAGGGTTAACAGTGCCTACCAATGTTATCCCTACCATCACCACCATTGAGCTGTAAGGGGCGACTGCACACGCTAACGTCATCCCTGCAACCAACACTGTGGTTGAAAATACACCAGCCTCCCCACCGTTGAATGTGGGCCCTGGGTTGTTTACTGATCCCACCATGATGGCTCCTTTCCCATTGGTGTCACCACCACCGACACAAAAGCAAACTGTGGACTTGTGCATGGTCTCATCAAGCACCACTACACCCAAACAGCAACCGTAGCCACAGCCCCAACCACAACCACAACATCGTCTGCAGCCGCAACGCCAACAGTAGCCAAAACATCACCCACAGCAACAGCATTATGCACAGCCGCAACCACAACCTCACCCCCACATTCAACCAGCTGGGATTTATGTGGGTCATCCCTTGTCCACACAATTCCCTTCCTCTTTCCCCCACCTGGTTTCATGAGAAAGCCGGGCATGGCCACCTTAAGCCTACCCAACTTTACATTGGGGATCCTGGTGTGGTATCTAGATCCACCAGCTCAACCAGCAATGCCCCAGGTTGTTTTTAACCCCGGTGCAACCTATTGCGGTTGAGTCTCACCCCCCACTTGGTCTGCATAAACCAACCACCACACCCACACCACCCCAACCCAAAAGGGAAGCTAGGGGCAAGAACACCAAAGCCACCACAGAGCCACGAAAAGTCCCACCTTATGCTATCTGTGAACAACATGGCCATCCAACTCAGAATTTCCCTGAAATCCCAATGATCTGTGCGCATCTGGATGCCATGGATATGAATGAAAACATCCCCATGGTTGAACTCCCAACCGAGCCACTAGTCAAGAACAAGGCATTGAGGACAAACCATTCTTGCGCCCTTTGTGGCTTGTATGGACATTACTCCCACCATTGCCAAGACCTACCCGAATTTCAAATGGCTCTTGCTGACCTCCATCACCATTCCCTTGAGTCTGCGATCACCTTAATCGAAGAAGTTCACCCACCACCTCCTTCTTCAGACACCATGTCCATTTACATGATGTTCAGTTCT
The DNA here is from genome assembly GCA_001517045.1 of Pseudotsuga menziesii. Taxonomy (NCBI): domain Eukaryota; kingdom Viridiplantae; phylum Streptophyta; class Pinopsida; order Pinales; family Pinaceae; genus Pseudotsuga; species Pseudotsuga menziesii. Next base: position 137,727 of record LPNX010446049.1, read on the forward strand.
ATAGACCTGCTTATCTCCACCATCACTGATGGTCCATCAGACCTATCTCTTTTGTTGTTTCTGCAGCCACAACTGCAACCTCAGTTGCAACCTCAACCTCAGTTACCAGGGAAACAATGGGGTTCATTCCTGATCAACATGATCCTTTTTATTTTTCTTTTCCTTTTCTTTTTCCTACCATCCAAGATCGTGAGTAAGTCTACCTTGGAAACCCTCCATCTACAAGATTTCACACTAGGAGATACTCTATGGTACCTTGAACCACCTACCATACCTCTGAGGCCCCAGGATGTGTTGACTCATGTCCAGCCAATTGAGATGATGTTGCACCTACCTCCAAGTCCATCAAAGACTCCTCTTGTCTCTAGGCCTGCCCCTCTTCCTCCAATAGAGACTAGGGGTAAGGCCACAAAAACAACAACCAATACCATTTACATGATCTCTAGCACCAGTTGCCCTTCCGTCTCATCGCTTGTGGAAAATCTACTTGATCTATCCCTGCACCACTTACGCGATGACGGAGAGATATGTAAGACCACCTCCAATTTTACCCCATTCCCTTTAAACCATAGTGTGGAATTGATTCTTCCCATAAAAGACCAGATTTTGTCACCCCACGTTTCCAATGACCTTCACCTTATAAAGGGGGCATACCTCTTCGTTGACTCTGATGGAGAACTCTTGGAGAACCCCCGTAATGGGCTCTACTTCAATAAATTTTACGCTTAAACATCACCAATGAATCGCTTTATTTTATTTTTCTTGTTTTCCAATGTTTTTCAGCACAAATCAAAGGCAACACCATCAGCTGCTAGTCAAAAGTCACCCAGAACCTGTTCGAGACACCTCTCACACCTCCAGGCTCAAATTTCCATCTCTTTATGAGACCATCGTCTCATGTTTAATTAGTCAATTTCGGGACCATTTCCCACAAGTCACCTTGATTCACGATCCATGACATGACAATGCAAGTGTCTACGGACCAGTACTCGTATCACACCGCCCGACCGCTACTCATGCAAGCTGTTGAGCCGCCACCCGTTAAGGATTGTACTATACTTTTGTTTTTGCATTTATAATTTTATTTTCACTGCACCACATGCGGAAATCTGGACCATCATCCACAAACACCTTTATTTTTCTTCCATGTATTTGGCATAGAAGCGTCCTCGGGCCGCCGCTCGTCAAGGACTGTAATTTTAGCTTCTATTTTATTTTTAGCACATAGATTGTCTTTTATTTTCACCACACCTTACGCAAACCTCTAGACCACTGTCCACAAAATGATTTCTTTTCTTACACGTATTTTCCATATAAATGCCTCTGGACTTGTACTTACATCGCATGTAGTCAAGTCCATCCACTACAACAAACACACACGCTCTCCTGACCTCTATCTGAGAGCCACCTCGGTTTGCATGCCTCTGCCGCACCGTATTGCAAGCCTCTGTCGTGATCTATCCCACGCATGTATTGGTATGTTTGAGAGCCTTCTGCTCCGTCCATACTGCGCGGATGACATTTGGACCTCTATCCACTGTCCCGACATGGGGCACCGCTAGTGCCACCACAATCGATTGACCACATTGGAGTTTCAATTAAGCTCTTTTCTGACTCCTTAAAACAATGAAAAAATTGCCGAGCACAGCTGCTTCCTTTCCCGCTCACTAAAGTATAGGAAAGGGCATCTACATCATCTTGTTTACCTCCTTTTACAGACCATGTAGACCATTTCATGAAAAGGACCTCCTTGGCACACTCAAGCCAAGATCTTTCCCCTCTACATACTTTTATGCTTTCTCGGGCAGAGGGGCTGCACCTTACGAAAAATCTCACCACCATTTTCCGTTAAGCTCTTTTCCAGCCATCTCAACAAGAAAAGATTGCCAAGTAAACTTGGTTTTGTTCATGCTCGTAAAATTATTTGAATGACCGTCCAGTCAGTATAGGTTTAACCTTTTCCGTCCTGATTGGACTACCAGCGATAAAGAAGTCTCCCATCCCCTACAGGATGGGCGAGCTCTCCTATGTATAGTTTTATCCCTTTTTGAGCACAGGAGACTACCAACGAAAAAGAGACCCCACTGGAGTCTTCTTCGTGCTTTCAGACTCTCTAAAATTGAAAGCACCATCAATCATTTACCTTCTCAGGCTCGCCAAAAATCCACAAGATCGTACCACAATGATGTCCCTAGACACCATCCCACAGAAAATAGTTTGGCATCATTCCCACATTGGGTCGCCTTTGTTCATGGTACTCTGCAATGTGTCTTCCTTGGATCCCATCAGTATCAAAAGTGTCCACCTCCTCCAAGTATTTCCCATCTGCAGCGACATTCCTGGTATTACAACTATGATCCCATTCCCTTGAGTCAGTTTCATTTGCTACTGTGTCCGCCCTGCCATCATACTCTAAACAAAGGAAGTTTGAGTCTCCCACTCCCCCCCTGCCCCTATTTAGTTTTTTCCTTCTTCCCCCTCCCCCCTAATTCAGTGAGTCAGTCTGTAGATTGCTTCACACCTTTCAGTTATCCCTCGTGCTCCTAGTCAAGGAAACATCATTGCCTTGACTAGGGGCAGGTCTCCCTATGTCAATGCCAACACACATATTCCAGACAATAGATCCAGAGGTCCCTGTACCTTGGTTTCATTTACATCATTGATGAGTTCCTTGGACCACTTGAGAGGAGTCCTTAGTGCCTCTTGGGATGGTTGTTTCTCACGTGCTCGAATTCAACTCCATCATCGCACCATTAAGATTCGTATAGGGTTTGTTCCACACAGTACTTAGTTTAAGAACCCGGATGTCACCCAACTCTAGGAAATTGGTGAGTCCAATCGAGGGACCTAAACAGGTTATTTCCCTTGTGATTTATGGGTTGCATTGGAGACAGTGTTCAGAAGCCCCAACAGTGCTTCAATATACCTTTATGATTGATACAACATACTTGTACAACAAAGACTCTGACTCTCAATCAGCAAGTCCATATAGCTATGTACCGTTCCAAATCCAACAGACCATCAGTCATGAAGATATAACATTCCATGAGAATTCCATGGGTCCAATGTACCAGAATAGTATTGTATTCAGCCTCACATAGAGGCAACCAACATTGTAACATTAGTTTTATATGATCGGCTCTTGTATTTTAGAGCATAGATCAAATGATTCTTTTGACATTGTCACAAGCATGGGAATGCCCGCCTCGTCCATATACATGTCACACATTTATTGTATCTCAACCATTGATGGGAACCAAATTAATACAAAAACCAAAAGCCACCATGCCCCAGCCCCGAAAGCACCACGTCTCCATAGAAAATCCTATGATGTCCATCAGCCATATGTTGAGCTCTTACCCTCACACATTAGGGGGCAATCTGTTAACCCAAAAATCCCCCACACAACTCTCTATGGCCTACACCACCCAAGTACACCATCTCACAACACTCATTTCACTCCATAAGACCTTCCATTTGACCCCCACACCTCCAAAAGAGCCCAAGGATGAATAAAAGGGCTTAAAACCTCCAAAAAGAGCCCAAAATAGGCCCCTAGGAGCTAAAGCCCTCAAAAAGGGGCTAAAACCCTAAAAGGGGCTAAAGGCCCAAAAAAGGGGCTAAAGCCCTGACCAAGGGCTTAAAACCCTAAAATCCCTTGTAAAAAATATAAAAGGATGGTGGGGGGCCACTCTCAAAACACTCCTCACTTGCCTATTGTTATGCTGCTCATGGATGCTTTGAGACCTTTTGCTCTCAAACCACCCACTCTCCCTCTCCTCCATTCCCATCTCATCAAGCCATTGCTTCCCAACCAAGAGAGAGGTTCTCCCATGAGCTAGGGCATGGTGGCCCATTTCCACCTAAGTGAGGTATAATTTATTTTCATAGTTGTTTTTTTTTTTTCTTTCTAACCCTCATCTCTATTTGCAGGTTTTTCATTGACATTGTTTGCAGGTTTTCCATTGAAGTAGCTTAGGTTGTTTGCAGGTTTCAAGGAGGCGAAACCCTAACCTATTCTCTGTAGAGGGGTTCATAAGGGCTTCATCTCTCCATTTATTTACTGTTATTAGATTTTAGATCTAGTTTCCAGTAGCTTCCATTTGCGTATTCTTGTTTAGCTTAGCTTAGTTTAATTCACAACTTTATTTATTTGCATTTCCATTCTGTTTTTTACTATTTTCATAGAGTAGGAACCTACCCTTGTGCCTTGTAGGCATAAGGGAGCCATTCCTACCCCTGTAGTAGGGATAAATTCTCACTACACTCAAATCCTATTTAAAACATGAAATCCAGTTGTCAAACCCTCCTTTCCCCATTGATTTCAACCTATTCAATGAACAAAATCAGTTTGTAATAACCATACCGAGCCAATTTTTAGGTCTGGACTTGAACCGATTCGTCACTAAACCCTTATTGAGTTTGATTTTTACACTGATTTCAAGCCAAGCAGTGTTAGGAATGTCGAGTCTATCTTCACCACTCACATGTCTGCAGTTCAACGAGTCCTAGGCCAGAAATATAAATTCCTAGCTGAGTAATTTTAGTCAGTTCAAGACCTTTAGGTTCCAGTATATTCTTATGAAATTTTTTTTGAGTTTTAATGATGATGACATATAGCTCCATGAGATGGTCATGACAAGAGACATGCACAGTGTCTATGGAAAATTCATGAATGCCCTCATGGCTCGAGTCTATGAGACCCTCTTTCAAAAGAGGATGTCGAGGATCTTACCGGAAATGAAGAGCATGCTGCAATCATCTTCTGAAAGGGGAGTCAGGGATTGGCTCCTCTCAGAGAATAGTATAGTGATCAGTTTCTATGGATTTACTTGCCAACTATATGTCCTCCTAACGTTTCTGACACCAAGGGTGTTTGCACTAGAACTAATTAGAAAACGTTTGGTGGCCAAAAATGAACATTATATAAGTGCCAGAAAACATGCAGACATTAATTTTATGGGCGGTTGGCACTTTCACTGAAAAAAAAAAAGTTTTCTTTGCCAAAGGTCGAAATTTTACTGAGGGATAAAGGGTTTGACATGGAAGCCACAATCAACTACAACCCACATCACATAATATTTGACAAAAGACAAGCAAATAAGAGCAAACTCTTTACACATGTCGAAGTGGTAGCCCTGGCAGAAAGAGCGAATTGGATGCAGCAGATATGCCAAAAAGGCCAACCTTTTTTGCTCTGTTGAAGAGTCCTCCCAAGCCAAACCTCTCCTGCATTGTAGCTGGAGCCACACAAATTACACCTCTTGCCAGCTTATATGATAAGGAGAATAAAAGGGAATACTCAAAAGCCATGGACATAGAAGAGGGAGAAGCAGCCCAGACACCTTAAAAGAAAAAAATGGAAGAACCAGATGAAATCACACCAAGTGCCAGTGTAAAAGGAAAGAATAAATTGTAAAAGTCAAGGGTCCATCCTTCACGATTGAGGAATACACGTTAAGTGGTGTTCCCAAAGAAGCGGTAGGAAAATATAAGTCCAAAAACAAGCTGCTAGAAAAATACATAAAGCCTGGTAAAAGGGCCTTTGAAGAAATTTCAAAGTTAAGCAAAGAGGCGGACAAACTGTCGAGCCAGAAGACCTCTTTGGGGACAGTCAAAGACCCTACCAAAGGCACACTGAATTTGGCTGTGATCATGGGTGACAAGGTGGTGGAGTTAGAAGTAGATCTAAAAAGAGTCCCAAAAATTGACATGATTAATTTGCATCAGGGGATAAGTGAATACCTCTATGCTGATGTACTCCAAGCAGCTTTACAAGTATCCAAATTGACGACTCATAAGAAAAGAGTAGAAGAAATGTTTTAAAAGGAGAGAGTGGAAAAAAAGTCTTACCTTGTACAGATCAAGAAGCTCCAAATGGATCTATCTATAACGGACAAGCTGAGGGTCAAGGGTGTTGCCACTCAGATATTACTCAAAGACAAGGAAGGTACTATCCAATTACTAAAGAAAAAAATAGAAATTCCTTCTGCTCGGCTCATTCAGACAACTGAGTTGACTGAGATAGAAAAGGTTAAGGAGACCATAAACACTGAGTTGGCCAATTGTAAAGCCAAATTACTCATATAGGAAGGGAAAGTGGTGCAATGGAAGAAATATTCAGAGCTCTGGGTCGAAGAAAAATGGGTCTTTGAAATAAGGAAAGCTGAATTGGAAAATGAGTTAAACGATTTGAAGGAAAAAGCTCAGGAACAACCAATTTCCGCGACCCAATCAACCGAAGTTCCTGATGCATATGAAGTACTTGATGTAGACTGAGTATCCCAAGCTATGTCCCAGGTAAGCATCAAGACTATAGAGATCACCAGCTTGATGAAACAGAATCGAGACTTAATGGAAATGGCTAATGTCAAAGAAGATCTAAAGAAAAAGATAGAGGAGAGCTGTAGGGAATTGGAGAGGAAGAACAGTGAATTATCAAAGCTAGTTTCAGGCCACAGGGCTCTAGTAGAAGCAAGGCACCTCATTTGGAACATGATTATTGTGGAAGAAAACAAAGTGCGCCCATACTTGGATTTTATCCAAGATAAGGAGAACACCATACAAGCAGCCAGAAAGCACATCCAGAAAGCTCAATGTGACCTATATAAAAGACCTTTGGAAACAGCTAAAAGTGTTATTAAATTCCTGAACAGTTTAATAGATGAGGACAACATACAATGGAATATCCAAGATAGGATTCCAACCATCACTTGGTCAATAAGGGTAATTCACAAACACCACCATTTAAAGATGGTCAAGGTAAAGTGGAATTTCATGCGTAAACAAGCTGATGATTTTGCCGAGAAGTTCAAAACTCTAGTCCAGAGAGGGCACCCTTTCTTCTGGGAAGAGAAGGGAACCATGCTATCCCATAAAGAATATTATGATAGGTTGGTCAAGTGCAGAAAGGACCACAGAAAATTTGAAGATATGACTCACCAATCGATTTCAGGCGTGATCGTGATCAGAAAATTTTCTAGGGAGTTTGAATTGTTATTTGATTTCGAAACTTTGTGCGCTAAGTTGCCAGCACCTTCAGCGTCTTCCTATCTAGAAAATATATGTAATGTCCCAAATTTTGCATTGGGTCACAATGGCCAAATCACATTTTCCATGTTCATGAAAGTTGTCAAAGGGATGCTAAAAGTGAAATAATTGCCAAGAAGGAAAATCACTAGTTTCCTAGGTTGGGGGTGGAAGCTTTGAGATTTTGAATAAGGGGGATAATAAATGATGTTTATACATTATAAGGGGATAAATATTTAATAATGTATCTTATTAAATAAATACAAGAGAAAATGGAAGTGGCAATGGAGCATGAAGACACATGGAGACTATGGGGCCCACATTAGCTAGAATTCCTATGTTAAATGGTATCTTTCTCTTGCAAATTCGAATATATGGGAAGAATAATGTTTTTGGATGGATTATAAGGCTAATATACTTGTCCATATACTTCATAGGTCTAATTTGGGATGAATTGTAACTTACATGGGAGAGGAGGATCCAAATGGGAGTTTCATGGACACTTGGCTAGATTCCCCTTACATTTATGACATCTATGACACCAATGATGGAGATTCTATGAAAGTTATGACACAGGTCATATTTGAAATCTGACATGTCAAGAATAAATAGAGCATCTTAGAGGTCAAATTTGGGAGTTGGAGAAGGCCAAGAGGCTCCTACTCAAATTTGGGAGAAGAGGGAAGGTGAAGAGAGAGGCCACATGGCATAGCATGAGAAGCCACACCATTTCAGATTGGATTTGGTTGATGGATGGATTTGTGGAAATTGAACCCAGGTGATAGATCAATTTCACTCACAAAATTACTAATCAAACATGCAAATTTAAACACAAATGAGACTGAAATTGGAGCATAACACTAATCTGTATTGAATAAACGTACAATAGCCAACCTTGTGAAGTCATAGGCTTCTGTAATAAATAATTACATGAGATATTTGAATGCATAAGGATGCCATTCGAAATAGTCAAAAGAAGGCTTACTAAATCTAGTCAAATCCCCCATAGGTGCATAAAGCAGTTTCCAAATCTGCCTAGGAACTCACAAATTGGAAAAGTCAAGTAGGAAAGATAATAGGTGATGGAAAGAAAACTCATACATGCCTTTATTAGGATAAAATAGTGGAGGATGATGAGGGAAAAAAACAAGTCAACTGCACCTAGTCTTACTTTCCCTTTTGCCATAAAACTCAGTAAAGCAGGAAACAAAGCAGAAAAAGCAGACATGTGCTAGGGAAGATCTGGAATAAAGAAGATATGCTAAATATGGATTCCAGGATGTTTCCCAAGCACTCCATGACTAATTTTTAGGAATTTTGACTTCTAGGACATGTGGAAGACAACATTCATAGAGTGGAATATTGGAAACTAGGAAAATAAGACAAAAATGAATTAATTAATGTCTAAGGTAGCTAACTATGGGTTGATTATTCTAACACCCCCCCTTAATATTGACTTATGAGTAAATATCAGAAAACTATAGGGCCTAGCAATAAGGCATAGTCACCCTTTACATACTGCATGTCCATTTAACCAAAGAAAGAGGCAAAAACCCAGTGGGAAAATCCTCCCTTAAACATGGACAGTAAAACAAAATTTGAAAATTTTATCATCAATCATGCTTCATAGCATGATTAGCAATCCCCAGAAGTGATTTGAGATTGCTGAATGTATTCTCACAAAAAAAATTGGTGAATATGTCAGCTACTTGTTCTGAAGATGCACAAAAGAGTAGGTGAATGGTGCCATCATGCACAAGTTGTCTGATGTAGTGCATATGGATCTCAATGTGTTTGGTTCTCTGTCTCTGAACTGGATCATTGAAAATTCGAATGGTGCTCTGATTATCACAATTGATAATAGTTGAGAACTCTGATTCGAAGTCACACTCACCAAGTAACCCCTGCAACCATAAACATTGAGTTGATGCATTTACAACTCCTCTGTACTATGCTTCTGTAGATGAGAGTGAAATGGCACTTTGTTTCTTGCTTGACCAACTGATTGGTCCTTCAGAAAGCATGAACACATATATTTATGTTGACTTTTGATCTGTGCTGTCACCTTCCCAATCACTGTCAGTAAACCCAATCAAATCAAGATCGGATTTAGCTTTGTAGAAGATCCCATGAGTTCTTGTTCCCTGAACAAAGTTAAGGATCCTTTTGGCTGCTCTCCAATGGATCTCACGAGGCTGATCCATGTATCTTGAAGCCACACTTACTGCATAAGAAATATCAGGTCGAGTGTGTGTAAGGTACATCAAACACCCAATCAGTTGTCTATACAGAGTACTATCTACCATAGGAGAAGAACCTGCTTCTTCAAGCTTAACTCCTGAAAAGAAGGGAGTCTTGCTTGGCTTGCAATCTTTCATGTTGAACTTTTTCAGCAAATCCAAAGCATACTTGGACTAATTTAATTTTATTCCATGTTGGGATTGAGAAATTTTGATACCCAAAAATTGGGTCAAGAACCCCAAATCAGTCATAGAAAATGCATGGTTCATTACATCCTTCAAGGAGGCAATTTATTTCTTTGAGATTCCTTTAATCAGAAGGTCATCCACATACAAGACAATAATCATCAAAGAACCATGAATCAGCTTCAAATAAACATTTGGATCAGACTTGCATCAAACAAAACTCAATGACAGCAGAAAGCCATCAATCTTGGCATACCAAGCCCTGGGGGCTTGCTTAAGCCCATACAATGATTTCTTTAGCCTGCACACAAAACATGGATTAGTAACAAACCCTTGAGGATGATGCATATAAATATCTTCAGTAATATATCCATTCATGAAAGAACACTTCACATCCATGTGATGTACCTTCCACTGCTTCGAAGCTGCAATGGCTAAGGATAGCCTGATGGAGTCCATCTTTTCCACTGGTGCAAAGGTCTCATTTTAGTCAATACCATGTACCTATGAGTAGCCCTTGGCTACCAATATTGCCTTATATTTCAAATTTTAACCATCAGCAGAAAAATTAGTTTTGAAAAACCACTTACATTGAACTAGCTTCCTCCCCTGGGGAAGATCAACCAGCTCCCAAGTGTTGTTCTTCTGGAGTGAGATGAAATCTTCTTTCATGGATGCTTGCCATCTTGGATCTTGTGATGAATATTAATATTTTTTTGGGTCTTATTCAACCATCAGATATCATTTCTCTACAAACAAAGGGTCTTTCATGCTCAGGGCACTCTCAAACTGAGATCTAGTCCTCCTAGGATCACTAGGATTTCTAGCTAGTTCCCCAGCTGCATGAATGGTATTTGATTCCAATTTTGGTATTGTAGGACTGTTAGGATATGAAATTAAATCATCATTATCATACATATCAGAATCATAAAACTCATTTGTCACTTCACTTACATTCAATGGTTCTGGTGGTGAAGAAGACTCTCCAAGTTCAACTGCTGCTAAAGGCTCTTCTTGGAACTGAACACTCCTTTCAATGAAGGATTTGTTTGTGATCAAATTGATCAGCTTGTACCCTTTTGAATCTTCATATTACCCAACAAATAGACACTCTTGGCTTTGGGGCTGCAAAGCCTTCTTCTTTTCTGTTGGAATTCTAGCCCAAGCCCTTGAGCCAAAAATCCTGAAATGTGTCACATCTGGTTTGTGCCCACTCCATGCTTTGAAAGGACTTATACCATTAATATATTTATGAGGCACCCTATTCTGGATATAAGATGCACATTTTATAGCCCCATCCCAAAACTTTGGTGGCAAAGTCTTAGCCTCCAACATACAGGTTGCTATCTCTTTCAGTGATCTGTTCTTTCTCTCAGCAACACCATTTTGTTGTGGTGTGTAAGGGATTGAATGCTGCATCTGAATACCTGCATCTTCACAATATTGAATGAAATCAAACTTGACATACTCACCACCATTTTAATATTTGAGGATCTTTAGTTTCCTCCTAGACTGGTTTTCAACCAAATCCTTAAAGACTTTGAAGAGGCCAAAAAATTCAGACTTATGCTTCAGGAAGTAAACCCAACAATACCTGGAAAATTCATCTATGAAAGTTAATGTATATTTGTCCTAACTCATTGACATATGAGGGAATGGACCAGCAACATCACTGTGGATCAACTCAAGAGGTGCAGAGGTTCTCTCATGACTAGCTCTCTCAAATTTATGCTCTGGGTGTTTTCCTAGAACACAACCTTGACAGACTCCCTTGGAAAACTTAATCTTTGGTAACCCTATGACCATTTATTTTTCACTTAGATCAGAAAGATACTTATAGTTAAGATGGCCAAATATTTCATGCCAAAGCTTGCTTGCCTCATTAGAATGAATCAAAAGAGCAGAGGGGTTTGAGTAGGGTAGAAAATGTGAAAACCAATATACCTTCCAAGTGTGATATACAACTCCTTTTTCAATGAATTTACCACTTGAGATCTCCATGATCTCAACATCATCAGGGGAGAATATGACCTTCTTTGGAGACCCTATGTGGGTCATCTGATACACTGACAAGAGATTAGAGGCAAGACCTGGAACATACAATACATTGATGAACTTACCATGGTCAAGATCAATATTTCCTTTTCCCAAACTGTCAGTGAGAGAGTCATAACCCAGCACTATTGGTGGACCTTTCGACATGTCAAGAGAGGAGAATTCCTCCTTGGTCGAAACCATATGTCTTGAAGCTCCAGAGTCTATGATGAAGCTAGGTGAGCTTGATGTGCCAGCAACCAATGCATGAACTCTCTCTCTGTCTTATGAATTTGATCCTCCTTCCCTCTTCTTTGAGCTATCAGGAAGGGAGATGTTATTCTTCTCCAGGAGTTGGGTCAGCATGTCAATTTTCTTCTTCATGTGGGAGCTTTTAGGATGAAAGCCCTTACTGCAGTATGCACACTTACTCATTTGTCCTTTGTTCTTCTTCTTCTGGAAATTCTTCTTGGAGCCTTGGGGTTCCTCCTGAGACTTGTTCTTGTCTCTCTTTTGCTCAGGTGGCTTCTTAGCTTTCTTCTTTCCTTTTGAATCCACCCTCGAATCACCAACAACTAGAGCTTGGTATTTGGAAGGTTTGATGGTGCCCATAATCACTAGTTTATTCCTGATTTGATGTCCTCTCATCTCATCTATCTTACCAAAAATATCTACAAGCTTCTCCCATACTTAATTTGGTGATGTCAATCCATCAATATGGAAAAGGAGGTCTCTGGATATGCTCAGACACAAGAGACCATAAGCCTCATCCCTCCTGTTGTGCCATTTAATTTTCTCTACAGCTGCATTGGGATGTACTTAGTTTCCATAGTCACGATGTAGAGACCTTTTTCTCTCAACATCTCCATCTCTTCTTTCCATTCAAAGAAATTAAATGGAGTCAAGATGATCTTCTGAGATTGATCCATAGCTCAGAAATTGTCCCTTCAGTCAGCAGAATAGCTCCCAGTCAAGATGTTGAACCTATAATAACAATATGGAAGGAGAGAAATTGATCTAAAAAATATTTGATACCATGTGGAAATTGAACCCAAGTGACAGATCAATTGCACTCACAAAATTACTAATCAAACATGCAAATTTACACACAAAGGAGACTGAAATTGGAGCATAACACTAATCTATATTGAATAAGTGTACAATATCCAACCTTGTGAAGTCATAGGCTGCTGCAATAAATAATTACATGAGATATTCAAAGACATAAGGATGCCATTCAAAATAGTCAAAAGCAGGCTTACTAAATCTAGTCATATCCCCCATAGGTGCATAAAGCAGTTTCCAAATCTTCATAGGAGATCATGAATTGGAAAATTCAAGTAGGAAAGCTAATAGGTGATGGAAAAACAACTCATACATGATTTTATTAGCATAAAATAATGGAGGATGATGAGGGAAAAAAACAAGTCAACTGCACCTAGTCTTACTTTCTTTTTTGCCATAAAACTCAGTAAAGCAGGCAATAAAGCAGAAAAAGCAGACATGCGCTAAGGAGTATCTGGAATAAAGTAGATATGCTAAATATCGATTCCAATAGGTTTCCCAAGCACTCCATGACTCATTTTTAGAAATTTTTACTTCTTGGACATGTGGAAGACAACTTGCATAGAGTGGAATATTAGAAACTAGGCAAATAAGACAAAAATGAATTAATTAATGTCTAAGGTAGAAAACTATGGGTTGATTATTCTAACAGGATTTGGAACCTTAGAAGGATAATAATGTTTATAAAATATAGGGATCAGCCATGAGAAGAATCTTTTTCTCATTTGTGAAACTGTCATTTGTGAAATTGTCATTTGTGAATTGTGAGAGCCAGTGGATGACTAGTTTTCTTGCTTAAGCCAATTTCGAGGGTGAAAGATTCCCATCCTAGTTGGTGTTTGGAAAGGCCACTCAGGTATTTCATGGAGATTTAATGGAGTCTTATTTGTATTTTTAAGCTACAGGAAAGCATGTGGATTCTTCTATTGCAGCACTCTCTCTCAACTATTTCCAGTTTTCACACCATATTCATGCCAATGGAGGGATTGCGCTTTCGGTGAGATATTGATCTCTTTAGGGAATATTATAATGCCAATGATATTATTTCCTGATGTATATTATATGTATTTCATGTTCATAAGACTCTCAGGTTGAAATACCCAAAATAATTCATGTAAAAATGTTGAGCAATGAAGAAATAGTGTCATTTCCCCACTGTCTTGTTGTGAACCATTGTAATGCTAATGATTTCAAATTGGGAGAGCCTTTAATTGTCAATTTCGGATTGTAATAAGTTAAATATGATATTTTATTCATTCTCAAAAAGTTTCAAGTCCAAATTCCTATTATTTGTATGTCAAGATGACTTTTAATGAGCAAACAATGACCATTTCCACTCCATTTTGATATATGCCATGGTAATGCTTATTATTTCGAATGGAGGAATGTATATATGATAAATGTATGATTTATGGAATCTAATTAATGTTTATTTCAAGTCTCATTTTCAGTACTTAATAATTGGAAGCCATTTTACTCATTTTTAATGCATTGGGAGAAGATCTAGTGCATTTTCCCCAAGGGTCGAAATTGTGACTTGGGAGTTGTTTTGGAAAGATTCATAACAGCCTGTATAAACTGAAAAATGATGCATATGAGACTTTTAAAAGTTACCTTACACATACCCAGCCTCTTTTCATAAATTCAAGTGACTTTGAGATCATTTGTGAATCCATTTCCGGCAATTACCCAGGGGGAATTGGAGCCCCAATTTGCTAGTAAAGAATCCGTCTTTGAACAGAACATTAAACAAGTTTAAAGAATTAATTTGGAGGTTAAAAAACATACATGAACATCATATTTAAGTTATATTATCATTCATGTACCTTCATAGAAAATATGGGAGCATTTGGGTCAATTTGGAGGTCTGGACATCAAAACTAGTTAAGGTCAAAATTGTGAAAAATTTGGAAAATTGGGCATTTTAATAAAATTCCAAAAAGGGGACATTAAAATATAGATCTAGGAGTGCTAGAAGAAGGAGTGGTTAAACTGGAGACATCGATAGGTAACCAATGGAAAATTATTGAGAACTATAACAAGTCCAAACAAAGGTCACGCCAAGGATGATGGACTCTAACGAAAACCAGAACCCGAGGCACAACTGTGAAAGAATCAGGTGAGTGGGAAGTTTGAAGACTTCACATATTTTAGACCTGGTGAAAAACCTCACCTCCGTCATTTTCTATTTTATGTCACCCATGGAAGGATTCCATGATACAATTTGTTAAGAAACTATTGCTAATTTTGTAATTGATTTGACCTTTTTTCGAGGTTGGTCTCAAGGTCTCAAAACACTTTAAATAGGATCCTCACAGAAGGAGAAAGGGTTGGTTGGTTTTGAATTTACAAGAGTATTGTGTTTGTAATACTTTTTTATTAATATACAGAGCCAAATGATGGTTATATTCATTTTACAGGAATTCTCGTGTGTTTCCAAATTACAGTCTGTGCTTTCTTTTCTTATTTGCATGTTATTTCCAGTTTTTATTTACATTATGTTTCTCTTCATGTCGTAGACTTAGTGTATAATGGATATCAATTCATAATTATATGCTCCTTCCATTGTCTTCAATATCCACTAAACTTTTCTTCCAAAACTGGCGTGGAATTCATCCTTGTGGTGCTCCACGTTATTGGACTATCATCTTTCTACCATTACCACTAGACCCCAACTACAATGACAGTAATCAAGGAACTACCTTGCTCCTGTAAGCATTTTCCCATGCAAACTGCTTTGTTCTCCTATTATTTTTGACTCCATAGCCTGATAGCTCTTTCTTTTGTTTCCAACCACCAATGTTTAATACTTATCTTGTGACAGTATAAATCTGGCTTTTTTATGTACGTGTGAGAGATCCCTCTCTGGAATCGGAGGATCCATCTCCCTTTCTTAAAGTTGTTCTGCTGTTACCTCAGGATCCACCTTCCTACAACCTTTGGCATGATTCTAAGTGCTAACAAATAGGCGCCGTTATCGGGGAAAAAATTTAAGATCATCCCTCGGAATAACGATAAAGATTCAAAGGATAAAGGGTTTCTGTGGAAAAACAAAGACTCCTGCATGTGAAAAAGGTTGTATCATTTTCCCTGGAAACTCCACATTGTTTCTTAGCTACACACAGAAGTCATCCTGTCCTCCCAGCGGCCGCATACCAGAGGTAATCCTAACGCCCAGGTTTTTCGAAGTTTGGATAATACAAATAGGTCATTTAGGAATAAGGGAAAAGATTAGTTAGCTATTCCTCAGTTTGAAAACTCCTCCACTCAAGAATTCCATAGCGTCTCAGATTCTACGGAGGAGGTTTCCTCTAAAGGTACCCTGCCGAAATCCAAGTCAGAGTCAGATATTAGAAGTACCAGAGTAAATCCTGATATATTGGAAGAATACCTATTGGAATCTCTCCAGTAGAACCTTAAAAGACCTGGAAACCCTGTCATCCAAATTTTTCAGCCCATACCCCCCCAGCAGTACAAAATCAATTTGCCTTCTCGGTCCCACCTGCAGTCATGAAACCACCTATACCAATGGATGGTATATTTTCTCTACTTGAGTTGCATGTCATGTTACACGACCTCCCCCAATTTTATGCCCATAGAGTCCCCTTCTATGATGGGGAAGGAAATTTCACCGCCCAATAGCATGTTGACATATTTTAAGACTTCTTGGATATGGACTTGGTAGATCATGATGATGTGAAAATTAGGTTGTTTGTGTTGAGACTTTCGGGGGAGCAAAAGAAATGGTTTAAATATTTACCCGTTAGGTCCATCTGCACGTTCGCATTATTATAGACTGCATTCTTGGAAAGATGGGATGATAAAAGAAGCCCCCTACAAGTTTTGTCCCAGTACAACACTCTAAAAAAGTTGGTTTTGAGTCAGTGCATGAATTCTCCAGAAGGTTTATGAGAACATACAATTCCATTCGTGCGGACATCAAACCGTTGGTGGGTGCTGCGAAGCTACATTACGTTGATGCTTTTGATGGTGACTTTGCTCTGCTACTATGGGAGAGGAAGTCAACCAATCTCCCTATGATGCTTCAAGATGCCTTAAAGGTGGAAAAGAACATGATGGAAAGCGGGAGGATCAGGCAAAATATGGAAACAAGAAAATTTTGGGAAGACAGGCCTTCTACCTCTGGTGCTTCCGCTAATGATGTAAAGTTTGAAATGATATTGAAAACGTTAGAGAAACTGATGGATAAATTGTCTGTAGACAATGGGCCATTGAATAGGGAATAAAATGAACCCAAAATCAGAAACCCAAACTTTAGGAGGAAAAATATTCCTCAGCCTCCATATATCAGACAAAGGGAGGACAGAAATCCTAGGAACCCGAATGATCAGCAAATACAACCACCTTTTCCCGAAAATTATATCGATGGAGAAGGTGACGAAGAACCCGTTGAAGATCACATCCACCATTTCATAGATTTGGATTCTGATATATGCCTCATATAATTTAAACACAACATGTAGGCCTAGAAAGAAGATCCAAAAAACCTCAAAGAGGAATTAGAACAGTATTAGCAGGGATACAATATGCATGCCATAGATCAGGTCAACAGAAAGATCCATATGAGTAGAGACATCATGTTTAACAAAGGTAAGTTGAATCCTAATCATCACTCCTCTATTTTTCAAAGTGAAGACAAAATCAAGGAGAAATAAAAAGAGTAAATTCCATGCAAATATCCCATGGATATAAGTGAAAAGGTGAAAGAAGTCAGACCGCCTGCACCTGTTGAAGTGGAAAAGGTCACCCCTATCTTCAATCTGCAGACCGAACTCTCCAAGGTAAAAATATATATTCCCTTCAATGAATTGCTAAGAAATAAGGAATACAGAGATAATATAACCAGGATGGTTAAAGGCCAAGGATATTTTCATCTCGACATCTTGGAGGTAAATGATGACGCCCCCACCATCAGTTTTGGGACCAGGCTCGAAAATGAAGATGAAGAGGAGGTTCCTCATTTTTATTTAAGTTTGAATGTACATGACATGGTCATACATAACGCTATTCTGGACTCAGGAGCGTCACATAATCTGATGCCCCAAAGGGGTGGTGGAAAGTTTAGGGTTAGAAGTCACTAGACCCTACAAAGACTTGTATTCTTTTGATTCCAGGAAGGTGAAATTCCTCAGGTTGATCAAAGATATGGTAGTGACTCTGATAGAACTACCTTCCAAAACTATAGTGATAGATGTGGTCATGGTAGACATTCCTTCAAGTTTGGTGTGTTTCTATCTAGGTCTTGGACCTCCAAATTAAAAGGGAGCTTGCAGATGGATATGTCCTATGCCACCATTCATGTGATCATAGGTAGTAAGAGGTTGTACAGCAAAAATATTTCCTCATACATGGTCAGTAGCCAAAAATAGTTGGATGATCATACCATATATGTTATCGACACTGATCTGGGGTCATCCATCTTCTTCAATGATGTTTCACTGGGTGCTTTCAAAATCTCATCGTCCATCGAGGAAGAAGAATGGCTCACCGAAGAACGAGAAGTTTTAGTAGTGAAAGAGAGGGAAGAAGGTCTTTGGAACTTTTACTTTGATGGTTCAGTCGCTAAAAGAGGAGCTGGAGCAAGTGTGTATATTATTTCTCCCACCAAATACTTTGAAATCCTGTCTTACAAGTTAAATTTTGAATGTACTAACAATGTAGAAGAGTACGAGGCTTTATTTTCGGGACTGCATGCCTTAAAGGACAAGAAATATAAGCAGGTACTGATCATCAGGGATTCAAAATTATTTATAAATCATATTAATGACCTATACCAAATTAGGAATGCTAGAATGAGAGCCTACAGAAATGAAGTGTGGGACATGTTTAGAAATTTTTTCACCGAATACACGGCCAAGGTAGTCCCTAGAAATGAAAACATTGTTATTGATTCCCTGGTGGTTGCTACTGGTAGATTCGAGGCCCCGACAGCTCGGAAAAAGGAACATAAGGTGTATGTCAGGAATAGACCCGCCATACCTAACAACTCCAGACACTGGAAAGTGTTCGAAGACAATGAACAAATTAAAATTTTTATGGAGCTATCAGATGAATTTTCAAACACCTAGGTAGACAAGGAGAACTACCACCTCAATAAATTTCAGGATGCCGAGAGTGATGAAGAAGGAATCGATGAAGGAAAGCAGTATAAAGATTCCTTGGGGTGAAAGGACATAGTGCATCTAAAAGGTAATCATATCCCAAGAGGCATGATTCCCTTGGATAAGTTGTTCGACCAAAATGATGTGGAAAAAGATCCCAAGATGAATCCTACAGAAGATTCTATGGAAGATAAAAACATTAGGACCGAGAGACACCCAAAGGTCATAAAATTGTTGAAGAAATTGTCTGTCAAGGACAAGGAAGATTACGTCAGTTTATTGAGGAAATACACTAACATATTTGCATGGATCTACGATGATATTAAATAATACGACACGCCCATCATACAACATACCATCCCCATAAATTCAAGCGAAAGGCCTTTCAAACAAAAATTGAGAAGGGACAATCCAAAGTTTTTTCCCATAATCGAGAAGGAAATCAGAAATTTGTTTGATGCCAAGATCATTGTAACACTCAGGTTTTCTAAATGCATCGCTAATGTGGTTCCAGTTAGAAAAAAGAATGGCGAGATCTTGATATGCATAGACTTTAGGAATATAAACAAGGTTTCTTTGAAGGATAATTATCCTTTTCCCAAGATGGAACACATCTTGCAGACAGTTGTGGGGTTTTAGAGAATTTCCACTATGGATGGTTTCTCGGGTTACAACCAGGTGAAAGTATTGCCAAAATACCAAGAAAATACCGCTTTCACCACACCCTGGGGGACTTTTATGTATGCCAAGATGCCTTTTGGTCTCATGAACGCGGGAAAAAATTTCCAACATGCCATGGATAAAGCATTTGGTGAAGAGAAATATAAATGTGTGGTGGTCTATATGGATGACATTACTGTACAATCCAGATCAAATAAGGAACACATCCAGCATTTGGAAAGGATTTTTCTGAATTGCAGGAGATATGGGATATCATTAAACCCCCGGAAGTCCAATTTTAGGTTAGAAGAAGGAAAATTGTTGGGGCATATCATCACAAAAGATGGTATAAAAATAGACCCAAAAATAATCAAGGCTATCCAGAAGGTCAAAGAGCCTAGAAGAAAAAGGGAGGTACAATCCTTCATCGGGCAGGTAAATTTTCTCAGAAGATTCATCCCTAGCTTTGTAGAAATACTGATGAGAATTACTAACATGCTCAAGAAATACCATGAAATTAAATGGACACCAGATGCGAAGAAAACCTTCACAGATATTAAGAAGGCTCTCACTGAGGCCCTAGTCTTGGCAAGCCCTGATTTCAACAAGGACTTCTTGATCTTGTCTTATGCATCTAACCACACTGTAGCCAGGGTGCTATTGCAAAAGAATGACCAGAATGCTAAACAACCTATAGCATTCTTCAGCAAAGTACTGAGGGACAGGGAGTTGAAGCATGATATAATGGAGAAGAAGGCTTACTCCTTGATAAAATAACTAAATGATTTCAGGGTCTACATCCTTCATTCCCACATCATAGCTTATGTTCCCAGCAACACTGTGAAAAGCATCCTCACGAAGCCAGATCCCGAAGGAAGAAGAGTGAAATGGGTCACTATGTTGTTAGAATATGATATCAATATCAAACCCACCAAATTGTTTAAGGGTTAAGGGCTAGCTAAGATGATGACTAATTCAAATTGTGACTCTTTGCAGCTGAACTTCCTAATAAGTCACTCATTCTAGTTAGAATCCAAAGCATAGGTGATGCCTAGATTCTCTACTTCCCCTTGGTATTCTGACATTATATATGTGCTAAAAAATGTACAGGCACCTGTAGGGCTGAGCAAGATAAGGGCTAGGTCAATAAAATTGAAATATACCAAATTCTGCATTTTGAACAAGTACTTGTATTGGAAAGACTCGAGAGGTGTCCTTTTGAATTGTCTATTGGAGGACAAAGTCTGATAGACTATGGAAGAGTTCCACAAAGGGGATTGTGGAGGCCACCATTCCTGGAAAGTCACAACGAATAAGATTTTGAGGGATGGCTTCTATTGGCCCACATTGTTCTTTGATGTGTACAAAGAGACTGCGAAATGCCAGCACTGCCAGGTCTTCGAAGGAAAGAGGAAACTTGTCCCACACCCTCTTAACCCTATATCCATGGAAGCTCCATTCCAACAGTGGGGGCTAGAATTCATTGGAGAGATAAATCCAAATTCCTCTGGGTAGCAAAGATGCATCCTGACTGCTATAGATTACTTCACCAAATGGATAGAGGCTATACCTACCAGGAGAGACACTGATGAGGTGATTATAAATTTTTAGGAAGAGAACATTTTGTCTCAATTTGGATGCCCCCAAAGAATAGTAACTGATAATGTTGTAACTTTCAAATCAAAGAATATGGTGAATGTTTTCCACAAATACCACATCAGCCTAAAACATTCTACCTCCTATTACCCCCAGGGAAATGGATTGGCAAAGTCTTCAAACAAGAGCCTGGTAAGAATCATAAAGAAATTGTTGGAAGACAACAAAAGGGCATGGAACACAAAGTTTAAATATGATTTATGGGCTGACGGGGTTAGCACTAAAAGGGCCATTGGGATGTCCCCATTCCAGCTTGTATATGGGTCTGAAGTTGTTTTTTCGGCATCTCTAGGCATGCCAGTAACGCGATTGCTGTAGGAACAACAAAATGAGTCAAACCACCTGCAGATACGGATAAATCATATTATTGAGTTAAATGAATTGAGAGACAAAGCCTACACCAGTGTGTAGGTGCATCAAGATAAAATGAAGAAGACCTTTGATAGGAGAGTTAAAGAAGAAAAGTTCTTGATTGATGACCTGGTTTTGAAATGGGATGCACCGCATGAAGATAGAGGAATGCATGGTAAATTTGATCATATGTGGGTGGGTCCATACATTGTTGTAGTGCATAGAGGAGAGAACGCTTTAATTCTCCAGTACCAAGATGGGTCCGTACTGGAAGGGGGTCCAGTGAATCAGAGGTTCCTCAAACACTACTTGGATTGAGGTAAAGAAATGAACACATGTATTATAGTTGTATATATTTGCTAGTTTTCAAATAAACAAGAAGGTGGTTCTAGAAGGAGTTTGAAGGCTGAAGAGAAGGCTATAAGTCCCGAAAGGACTGCCATTTTTTTGTTTTGTTGGTTTTTGTCTTCATTAAATATAGCAACAAGGAAACATTAACAAATTTTTTGAAGTCCAGGGTAGATATGCTCACCCAATGGATTCAGCACTTGGTCTACAAGTTCTTTTCTACCTCGTGGGGAGGATAACACCCCTAGCTGGAGCCACTTGTTAGAACCTAATTGGTGCTAAGTGAAATGAAAGGTTTCTAACCCGTAGGAGAAAAAGAAGAAAGTGAGGCCTACAAAATTTTCATGAGGGGAAGCTCTGGGAGAACAGTAATGAACCCTAGATAATAAGGGAGATCTATGAAAGAGAATATGGGAGGATTTATAAGTATGAAGGAGCCTGCACTAGTCACAGTCTATCAAGAGGAGAAAAATCCCAGACTCAGAGTCATAGGCAGGCCCACCCATGATTGGCCACACGAGAAGGTAGGGAGAAGACCTGTTAGACGAAGTTCCGAAGGTGGAAATGTTTTCAATGGTCGCGATCAGAGATCGATGGCAAAAAACGATTTTGCGAGTTCCAAATGTGTACCAAAAAGATCCTCTCCAAGTTGGAGAAATGTTTTAAACCACAGAGAGTTTTAATGGTAGAGATCGTGAAGGTTCCAGATCGATTCCTCTGATCCAAAGTGCACTACAAAGATGGCGAGCAAGAATCCATAAAATATGTTAAAGGGCAGAGTTATCCAATGGTGGAGATTGGCGTGGGAGCATATCTACTATATAAATACCATTTTGCTTACTGTAAGTGCTGATGAGGCAACCTCAATTAGGGAAAGAGAAACTCGATAAATCTCTCCACATCAGATAGCTAGATAGTAAAAGGGTCTGTGATCTACGGTGGAGGTTATAACCTGCGAAGTGGAACTGCGCTTGGGCTTAAAAAGGTAAAACATGACCGTGTGAAAAGTTGAGGGCAAGGATCATGCAGTGCTAGATTTTGGGACCCTGTATATATGGCTATGATCGCATTTGACAAGGAAAAGTGCATGGTCAGATAAGAAGGTGAAGTAGTATAAAAGTCGTCACGCGGTTCTAAAATGGTTTATTATTTTACAGCATCGAGAAGTGAGGTTTTCATACTATGCAGACCGTGTCACCTTGGACAAACCTCCAAAGAAAGTTGTCAGCCACCGAGGTACACTTATCCTATAAATAGTTGTTGTCTCATGGCTGAATTGGAGGATTCAGAAGCTAAGAACCTCAAGCTTCAAGTAGCTAAAGAAGCCCTAACAGATAAATATGTTGGGATCTTCGATACTATCATTATGAATGGTAGTATAGAATTCGCTCAGGCTAAGTTAAAATATCTCCAGTCACAGGGAATTGACCCCCATGGGGTGTTCAGTTCCTTCTTTTTATACTTTTCGGTCTAGAAAACCCCTAACTACCTAAGTTTATAAGCTGGTGCGTAGAGAAGTATTCCCAGTCCAAATGTATGATTATGGATGCATCTACATCTAGGATATTGTGTCCCATCAATTCCCTCAATATCCTAAGCTCTCTTTTAATACCCTCTGAGTTTATCCAACTTTCCAGTGAATATAATGAAGGAGAGATACTTTGTTTATTTCAATAATCCTCAAATGAACAGAAAAACACCTTCCTCGAAGCCTATTTAAAACCTAAAATCCATTTGTCAAACCCTCCTTTCTGCATTGATTTTGACCTGTTCAATGAAGAAACTCAGTCTGTAATAACCATAGTGAGCCAATTTTTAGGTCTAGACTCAAACCAGATTGTCACTAAACCATTATTGAGTCTGAGTTTTACCCTAATTTTGATCCAAGTAGTGTTAGGAATGTCGAGTCAGTCTTTGCCACCCGCCTGTCTACAGTTCGACGATTCTCTGTCCAGAAATATAAATGCCCAACTAAGTAATTTTAGTCAGTTTGGGACCTTCACATTCCATTCTATTATTATGAAAAAAAAATTGAGTTTTAATGATGATGACATACAGTTCCTTGAGATGGCCATGACAAGAGACATGCACAGTGATTATGGAAAATTCATGAATTCCCTCATGGCTCTAGTCTATGAGACCCTCTTTCAAAACAGGTTGTTGAGGGTCTTACAAAAAATGAAGATCATGTTGCAATCATCTCCTAAAAGGAGATTCAGGAATTGGTTCCTCTCACAGAATAGTACAGTGATCAGGGTCTATGTATTTACTCGATAATTGTACGTCCTCCCAGTGTTTTTGACACCAAGGGTGTTTGCACTGGAACTAATCAGAAAAAGGTTCATGGCCAAAAATGAACATTTTATAAGTGCTATAAAACATGCAAACATTGAATTTCCTTGGGCGGTTGGCCCTTTCACTGTCAAAAACAAGTTGGCTTTTCCAAAGGTAAAATTTTTTCTCAGGGAGAAGGGGTTTGACATGGAAGCCACAATCAAATACGTCCCACATCACATCATCTTCGACAGAAGACAAGAAAATAACAGAAAACCCTTTGCACATGTCGAATTGGAAGGCCTGGCGGAAAGAGTGAATTGGATGCAGCACCCTAGAGAAATCAATTCCAATGAAGATATGCCAGAAAGGCTGACCTTTTCTACTCTGTTGAAGAGTCCTCCTCAGCTATACCTCTCCTGCATTGTAGCCTTAGCCACATAGATTACACCTCTAGCCAACTTGTCTGATAAGGATAGTAAAAGGGAATACTCAGAATCCATGGACGTAGAAGAGGGAGAGGTGGCCTGGACATATAAAAAGGAAAAAATGGAAGAACCAAATGAAATCACACCAAGTTCCCATGTCAAAAGAAAGAATAAAATTATGAAAGTCATGGATCCATCCTTCACGATCAAGGAATACACTTTCAGTGGTGTTCCCAAAGAAGTGGAAGGAAAATATAAGTCCAAAACTAAGCTGCTAGAAAAATACAGAGAGGCTTCTAAAAGGGCCTTCGAAGAAAGGTCGAAGTTAAGCAAAGAGGTGGAAAAACTTCCAGGCCAAAAGACCTCTTTCGTGACAGTCAGAGACCCTAGCAAAGGCACGGTGAATTTGGCTGTGATCACGAGTTAAAAGGTGGTGGAGTTAGAAGTAGATTCAAAAAGAGTCCCTAAAACTGACATGATTAATTTTCATCAGGGGATAAATGAATACCTCTATGTTGATGTACTCCAAGTGTCTTTACAAATATCCAAATTGACGAGTGGTAAGAAAAGAGTAGAATAAATCCTCCAAAAGGAGAGATTAGAAAATAAGGCTCACCTGGAATAGATCAAGAAGCTCCAAATGGATCTATCTATAGTGTATAGCCTAGGGGATAAGGGTGTTTCCACTCAGAGACTACTCAAAGACAAGGAAGCTACTATCCAATTACTGAAGAAAAATATAGAAATTCCTTCTATTCGGCTCATTCAGACAGCCGAGTTAACTGAGATAGAAAAGGATAAGGAGACCCTAAACATTGAGTTGGTCAATTGTAAATCCAAATTACTCGTATAGGAAGGTAAAGTGGTGCAATGGAAGAAAGATGCAGAGCTCTGGGTCGAAGAAAAATGGTTCTTTGAAATAAGGCAAGCTGAACTGGAAAAAGAGTTAAAATATTTGAAGGAAAAATCTCAAGAACAACCAACGCCCGTGACCCAATCACCCAAAGCTCCTAATGCATCCAAAGTACCTGATGCAGACTCATTATCCCAAGCTATGTCCCACGTAAGCCTCAATACTATACAGATCACTGGCTTGATGAAACAGAATCGGGACTTAATGAAAATTGCTAATGTTAGAGAAGATCTAAAGAAAAAGATAGAGGAGAGTTGTATGGAATTGGAGAGGAATAAAAGTGAATTATCAAAGCTAGTTTCAGGCCAGGGGGCTCTGGTAGGAGCAAGGCACCTCATTTGGGACTTGATTATAGTGGAAGCAAACAAAGTGCACCCATACTTGGATTTTATCCAAGATAAGGATAACACCATACAAGCAGCCAAAAATCACCTCCAAGCAGCTCAATGCGACCTGCATAGAAGACCTTTAGACATGTTAGAATAATCAACCCATAGTTAGCTACCTTAGACATTAATTAATTCATTTTTGTCTTATTTTCCTAGTTTCCAATATTCCACTCTATGCAAGTTGTCTTCCACATGTCCTAGAAGTCAAACTTTCTAAAAATGAGTCACGGAGCACATGGGAAACCTCCTGGAATCCATATTAAGTATATCTACTTTATTCCAGATCCTCCCTAGCGCATGTTTTCTTTTTTCTGCTTTATTGCCTGCTTTACTGAGTTTTATGGCAAAAGGGAATGTAAGACTAGGTGCAGTTGACTTGTTTTTTTCCCTCATCATCCTTCATTCTTTTCTCCCAATAAAATGATGTAAGATTTGTCTTTCCATCACCTCTTAGCTTGCCTACTTGACTTTTCCAATTCACGAGTTCCTAGGCAGATTTGGAAACTGCTTTATGCAGCTATGGGGGATTTGACTAGATTTAGTAAGCTTGCTTTTAACTATTTCAAATGGAATCCATATGCATTCAAATATCTCATGTAATTATTTATTGCAGAAGCCTATGACTTCACAAGGTTGGCTATTGTACACTTATTCAATACAGATTAGTGTTATGCTCCAATTTCAATCTCCTTTGTGTGTAAATTTGCATGTTTGATTAGTAATTTTGTGAGTGCAATTGATCTATCACCTGGGTTCAATTTCCAAATGGTATCAGAGCCTTTATAGATCTATTTCTCTCCTTCCATATTGCTATTGTATTTTCAACATCTTGACTAGGAGGTATTCTGCTGACTGAAGGGACAATTTCTGAGCTATGGATCAATCTCAGAAGATCATCTTGACTCCATTTAATTTCTTTGAATGGAAAGTAGAGATGGAGATACTATTGAGAGTGAAAGGTATGTATAGGGTGACTATGGAAATTGAAGTAGAGCCCAGTGCAGCTGCAGATAAAATTAAATAGCACAAGGGGAGGGATGAGGCTTATGGTCTCTTGTGTCTGAGCATATCCAGAGACCTCCTCTTCCATCTTGATGGATTGAGATCACCAAATGAAGTATGGGAGAATCTTGTAGAGATTTTTGGTAAGACATATGAGATGAGAGGACATAAAATCAAGAATGAATTGATCTCCTTGAGTCCCAGCAACTTCGAATCCCTGCAACTCTACTTTTCCAAGTTTAAAACCCTTGTTTTGCAGCTAAAACAGTGTGGAATTGAAAAGATGGAGGAGCAACTAGTTTTGGCCATACTCTCGAAGCTTGAACCTAACTATTTAGTATTTTTTTTTACCTTCCATGCCACCAAGTTGACAGCTCGAGCCTAGAAGATGCCTAAGCTTTGAGAGTTCATGGAATCCCTCACATAAGAACAAGATAAACTAGTGATGATGGGCACCATCAAACCTTCCAAAGACCAAGATATGGTTGCTGGAGATTCAAGGGTGGATTCAAAAGGAAAGAAGAAATCTAATAAGCCACCTGAGCAGAAGAGAGATAAGAACAAGTCTCAATAGGATCCCCAAGGCTCCAAGAAGAACTTCCAGAAGAAGAACAACAAAGGAGAAATGAGCAAGTGCGCATACTGCAGTAAGGGCTTTCATCTTGAAATATCCTACATGAAGAAGAAAACTGACATGATGACCCAACTCCTGGAGAAGAATAACATCTCCTTTCCTGATAGCTCAAATAAGAGGGAAGGAGGATCAAATTCAGAAGACAAAGAGAGAGTTCATGCATTGGTTACTAGCACATCAATCTCCCCTAGCTTCATCATAGACTCTGAAGCTTCAAGACATATGGTTTCGACCAAGGAGGAATTATCCTCTCTTGACATGTCGAAAGGTCCACCAATAGTGCTGGGAGATGACTCTCTCACTGACAGTTTGGGGAAAGGAAGGATTGATCTTGACCATGGTAAGTTCAGCAATGTATTGTATGTTCTAGGTCTTCCCTCTAATATCTTGTTAGTGTATCAGATGAACCACACAGGGCCTCCAAAGAAGGTCATATTCTCCCCTAATGATGTTGAGATCATGGATATCTCGAGTGGTAAAGTCATTGCAAAAGGAGTTGTAGATCACACTTCAAAGGTATACTGGTTTTCACATTTTCTACCCTACTCAAACCCCTCTGCTCTTTTGATTCATGATAATGAGGCAAGCAAGATTTGGCATGAAATATTTGGCCATATTAACTATAAGTATCTTTCTGATCTAAGTGAAAAATAAATGGTCATAGGGTTACCAAATATTAAGTTTTCCAAGGGAGTCTGTCAAGGTTTTGTCCTAGGAAAACACCCAGAGCATAAATTTGAGAGAGCTAGTCATGAGAGAACATCCGCACCTCTTGAGTTGATCCACAGTGATGTTGCTGGTCCATTCCCTCATATGTCAATGAGTTAGGACAAATATTCATTAACTTTCATATATGAATTTTCCAGGTACTGTTGGGTTTACTTCCTGAAGCATAAGTCTAAAGTTTTTGGCCTCTTCAAAGTCTTTAAGGCTTTGGTTGAAAACCAGTCTAGGAGGAAACTCAAGATCCTCAAATATGAAAATGGTGGTGAGTATTTCAAGTTTGATTTCATTCAATATTGTGAATATGTAGGTATTTATATGTAGCATTCAATCCCTTACACACCACAACAAAATGGTGTTGCTGAGAGAAAGAACATATTACTGAAAGAGATGGCAACCTGTATGTTGGAGGCTAAGAATTTGCCACCAAAGTTTTGGGATGAGGCTATAAACTATGCATATTATATCCAGAATAGGGTTCCTTGTAAACAACTGGATGGTATGACTCCTTTTGAAGCATGGAGTGGAAACAAGCCAGATGTGACCCATTTCAGGATTTTTGGCTCAAGGGCTTGGGCTAGAATTCCAACAGAAAAGAGGAAGGCTTTGCAGATCCAAAGCCAAGAGTGTCTACTTGTTGGGTACTATAAATATTCAAAAGGGTACAATCTGATCAATTTGAGCACAAACAAATCCTTCATTGAAAGGAGTGTTCAGTTCCAAGAAGAGTCTTTAGCATCAGTTGAAGTTGGAGAGTCTTCTTCACCACCAGAACCATTGAATGTAAGTGAAGAGACAAGTGAGTTTGCTGATTCTGATATTTCTGATAATGATGATTTAATTGCATATCCTAATAGTACTAAAAGACCAAACTGGGTGGCAAAGACCATTCATGCAGCTGGGGAACTAGCTAGAAATCCTAGTGATCCTAGGAGGACTAGATCTCAGTTTGAGAGCGCCCTGAGCATGAAAGACCCTTTGTTTGCATAGAAATGCTATCTGATAATTGAATTAGACCCACATACATATGAATATGTATCACATGATCCAAGATGGCAAGCAACCATGAAAGAATAATTCAGCTCACTCCAGAAGAACAACACTTGGGAGCTGGTTGATCTTCCCCCAGGGAGGAAGCTAGTTCAATGTAAGCGGGTTTTCAAAACTAGGTTTGATGCTGATGGTTCACCTTTGAAATATAAGGAAATATTGGTAGCCAATGGATACTCATAGGTACATGGTATTGACTACAATGAGACCTTTGCACCAGTGGCAAAGATGTACTCCATCAGGCTAGCCTTAGCCATTGTAGCTTCAAAGCAGTGGGAGGTACATCACATGGATGTGAAGTGTGCTTTCCTGAATGGAGATATTACTAAATATATTTACATGCATCAGCCTCAAGGTTTTGTTACTAATCCATCTTTTGTGTGCAGGCTAAAGAAATCATTGTGTGGGCTTAAGCAAGCCCCTAGGGCTTGGTATGCCAAGATTGATGGATTTCTGCTGTCATTGAGTTTTGTTCGATGCAAGTCTGATAAAAATGTTTATTTGATGTTGATTCATGGTTCTTTGATGATTATTTTCTTGTATGTGTATGACCTTCTAATTACAGGAAGCTCAAAGAAAGAAATTGCCTCCTTGAAGGATGCAATGAACCATGCATTTTCTATGACTGATTTGGGGTTGTTGAGCCAACTTTTGGGTCTTGAAATTGCTCAATCCCAACATGGAATAAAATTACATCAGTCCGAGTATGCTTTGGATTTTCTGAACAAGTTCAACATGAAATATTGCAATCCAAGCAAGACTCCCTTCCTTTTAGGAGTTAAGCTTGAAGAAGCAGGTTCTTCTCCTATAGTAGATAGTACATTGTATAGACAACTGATTGGGTGTTTGTTGTACCTTACACACACTCAACCTGATATTTATTATGCAGTAAGTGTGGCTTCAAGATACATGAATCAGCCTCATGAGATCCATTGGAGAGCAGACAAAAGGATCCTTAACTTTGTTCAGGGAACAAGAACTCATGGGATCTTCTACAAAGCTAAATCTGATCTTGATTTGATTGGGTTTACTGACAGTGATTGGGCAGGTGAAAACATAGATCAAAAGTCAACATCAAGATATGTGTTCATTCTTGCTGAAGGACCAATCAGCTGGTTAAGAAAGAAACAGAGTGCCATTGCACTCTCATCTACAGAAGCATAGTACAGAGGAGTTGTAAATGTAGCAACTCAATGTTTATGGTTGCAGGGGTTACTCGGTGAGTGTGGCTTTGAATCAGAGTTCTCAACTATTATCTATTGTGATAATCAAAGAACCGTTAGAATATGCAATGATCCATTTCATAGATAAAGAACCAAACACATTGAGATCCATATGCACTACATCAGACAGTTTGTGCATGATGGCACCATTCACCTACTCTTATGTGCATCTTCAGAACAAGTAGCTGACATCTTCACCAAATTTTTTTGTGAGAAGACTCAGAAATCTCAAATCACTTTTGGGGATTGCTAATCATGCTATGAAGCATGATTGATGACAATATTTTCAAATTTTGTTTTACTGTCCATGTTTAAGGGAGGATTTTCCCACTGGGTTTTTTCCTCTTTCCTTGGTTAAATGGACATGCAGTATGTAAAGGGTGACTAATCCTTGTTGCTAGGCCCTATAGTTTTCTGATATTTACTCATAATTTAGGATTAATGGGGGGTGTTAGAATAATCAATCCATAGTTAGCTACCTTAGACATTAATTAATTCATTTTTGTCTTATTTTCCTAGTTTCCAATATTCCACTCTATGCAAGTTGTCTTCCACATGTCCTAGAAGTCAAACTTCCTAGAAAATAGTCATGGAGTGCTTGGGAAACCTCCTGGAATCCATATTTAGCATATCTACTTTATTCCAGATCCTCCCTAGCGCATGTCTGCTTTTTCTACTTTATTGCCTGCTTTACTGAGTTTTATGGCAAAAGGGAAAGTAAGATTAGGTGCAGTTGACTTGTTTTTTTCCCTCATCATCCTCCATTATTTTATCCTAATAAAAACATGTATGATTTGTCTTTCCATCACCTATTATCTTTCCTACATGAATTTTCCAATTCGTGAGCTCCTAGGTAGATTTGGAAACTGCTTTATGCACCTATGGGGGATTTGACTAGATTTAGTAAGCCTGCTTTTGACTATTTCGAATGGAATCCTTATGCATTCAAATATATCATGTAATTATTTATTGAATCATCCTATGACTTCAAAGGGTTGGCTATTGTACACTTATTCAATATAGATTAGTGTTATGCTCCAATTTCAGTCTCCTTTGTGTGTAAATTTGCATGTTTGATTAGTAATTTTGTGAG
>LPNX010446049.1:169210-190104 GCA_001517045.1 Pseudotsuga menziesii
GGACACAGTTAAAAGCATGATTAAATTCTTGAATAGTTTAACAGATGAGTACATCCGACGAGGGAACATCCGAGATAGGATTCTCACCACCACTTGGGCTAGAAGGGTGATTCACAAACATTGCCATTTAAAGAGGGTCGAGGAAAAGTGGAATTTCATTTGTAAACAAGTTGATGATTTTGTTGAGAAGTTCAAACCTCTGATCCAGAGAGGGATTACTTTCTTCTATGAAGAGAAGGGCCCCATGCTATCCCAGAAGGAGTATTACGACAAGTTGGTCGAGTGCAAGCAAGACCATAGACAATTCGAAGCTATGACTCAACAATCGCTTTCAGGCATGACCATGATCAGAAAATTGTTTGGGGATTTTGAATTGTTATTTGATTTCAAAAATTTGTGTGCTAAGTTTCCAGCACCTTCAGCATCTTCCTATCTGGAAAATATAGAGCTAGGATTGCTGGTAAAATAAATGGTTAAACTAGAGACACCGACAACTAACTAATGGAAAATGATTGAGAAATACAGCAAGTTCAAAAAAAGGTCACGCCAAGGATGATGGACTCTAACGAAAACTAGAACCTGGGGCATAGCTAGGGAAGAATCAGGCGAGCTGGAAGTTTAAAGACTTGACATATTATTGGGGCGTGCACCTTAAGGGTCCCTAATTTTGGTAACTCCACGGTTTTTGTGGAAGTTGTAAGCGGAGTTATGATTCAAAACGTCTTAGGGGTGTCGGGGTTGAGTAAAAAACTTCTTTTGTAATAAACCCATGGTTTAAGTCCAGGGTTTAGGGTTCGGGGTGCCCATGGTTTAAGCCCATGGTTTTGTAATAAGTGCACTATAAATAAGCACTCTTGTAAAGAAGTCAGTTTAGGCTTTTGATGTAAGATGAATTGATGCGAAGCTAAGGCTTGTTTTGTAAGAAGGTTGAGTCCCAGTTGTATGCGTGGAAGACCTCTGCAGCTGTGTGTGTAGAGGGTTTTGGGTGATTAAGAAAATTTGCAGCTGTGTGCACAGAGGCCTGCAGCTGTGTGCATGGCTTTAAGGACTTGAAAGGATCTGCAGCTGAGTGTGTAGATCAGAACTGTGGTTTTAGTAAAGAGTTGAATAAAACGCAGTTCTATGGACGTAGCCCCTACACTAAGGGTGAACCACGTTATATCTTGTGTTGTGGTTCTTTGTGTTGTTTCTGTTATGTTCTTTCATGCATTGATAAACGTATATCTGATAAATAAGATCACTGCTAACTTAATAACCTCGCTGTGAATTCCTAGTAAAGTGTTAAGCAAGTCACTATCCGTTTATTTAGCTGCGAGGTTATATATGTGAATGTTGAATCCCTGTTTTATATGAATATAAGTTATTAAAGGCTAAAGGTATAGTAATATCCCTCTTCTGCTTGCAGAAACCTGATTCTGCGGCATCCCATAGCTGTTTCGGGTGAGACTGCAACCTGTTCACAGGTTGTTGCAAAAAGGGCCAACACTGTGGGCCTTTTGTTGGTGCGAAGTTAATGGTATAAATCCTGGGTCTGCCCTATAGCCCAACAAATTGGTTCCATTGCCAGTTGAACTCAGTATCTGCTCAAGAGGGGTTTACGTCGTACCTCGAGGGCTATGTTCTGGAGACCCTCTGTGAAGGAAATCGGTGATTGGCTTGATGAGACTTATCTAAAATTCATTGAGCAAGAGAACAAAGATCCGCGTCGTAGTGCAAATGAATTTTTACAAAGGTATGTTTTCTGTGATATTTATGAAATTTTCTTGGTAGTATCCACATAGAGTTGCACCAGTGGTTATCCAGGTTAACAGAGCGAAGGACGAACTTCCAAGAATGTCAGTTTCCTAATTGGACCCCCGTAAGAATTAATATACTGAAAAGGGTGAACAACGAGATCTCCCGCGCCGTTGATTTCTGGACAACGCGAACCCTTGAAGCATTTGTGATGGAGTTTGCCATCGACACGAGTACTTCCTTTAGTGAAGCTGAGTGGCAGTTTTTCAAAGGACCAAGGGGTAAGTTTTTGAATTCATTTAGTTTGCGAATTAAAATGCTATTAGCTGAAAAAGGTATATTGCTAATTGAATCAGACTGTTAGATTTAGTATTACTAACCTATGTTTGCAAGTGAAAATAACTTGGACGAGCAAAGCGGTTTGTTGTGAAGTGGCAAAAGGTACAAGAGAGATTTTAGATCCTATTCTTAGGGTCAGCATACCGAGTATTCCCCTATAAATCCCATATATTTAGAACCCGAAGAAACCCCTTCTGTTGGAAACCCTCCGGTAACCCCGTAGCGCAGACATGTTATCCCTGGGAACCCGTCGCAGTCTGAAAGTAACCCTAGCTCGAGTATTCCTGTCATAGGACAGTATACCCCAGTAAGTTCCCCCCTTCCTACTTCTAGTCCCCCTCCCTCCCCCCTTAGATCCACTATGGCCCACATGCATGATGACATTAAGCTCCCTGTTTTCAAAGGAACTGGATCAGAGGATCCAAAACAGTTCTGGTTTTTATGTGAAGCAGTGTGGACTGCTAAGACCATTACGGATCAAGATACAAAAAGAGCACAGCTGGTTACTTCTTTCAGAGACCATGCTCTGACCTGGTTCATGAAGTTTTCCAGCACTTAGAACCATGCATTGGCTAATATAAAAGCAGCATTGATAAAGGAATTTAAGAAGCCAAAATCAGAGTCGTAGTGTATCACTGAATTGAAAGAGATTTAGCAGAGGCGCGGTGAATCAGTGTGGGATTTTGATCAAAGATTCAAAGTTCTGCTAGACCAAGTCAATTTCCCCATTGGACCTACGCAGCACAAAG
Source organism: Pseudotsuga menziesii (assembly GCA_001517045.1). Lineage (NCBI taxonomy): Eukaryota > Viridiplantae > Streptophyta > Pinopsida > Pinales > Pinaceae > Pseudotsuga > Pseudotsuga menziesii. Next base: position 172,033 of record LPNX010446049.1, read on the forward strand.
AATGGTTCATTGTAGCGTTGCTACCGCATATCAGAACTCCACTCATGTAGCAGAAGGTTGCTGAACAGTAGGAGGCTCTGGAAATCGCGATGAAGCTTGAAACCGCTCCTGTCGAAGACAATTCTGGTATTGCTCAAATCCAAGCGTAATTGGTAGCGATGGCTCTGGAGCTTCACGATATGAAGAAAGGAAAAAATGGTCATGAAGAGGTTTGTTGTACACAATGTTGGACATAAGGTCATGACAAGGAACAATGTCCTGTGGTAAGAAACTACCTGAATACTGGTGCGCCAAACCCGTTCATCCCTACTGTTCTATATTGTGAGATCTGTCGGACAACTGGCCAACATCGACCTGAAGACTGCTATCTTCTATAGAGGTATGTGCAAGTCCCTAAGAATCCTTATTGTAAGTTCTGTAAATCGATGGGACACAACGAAGATGAGTGTCGCAGCTTTGACCTCATGAGAGAACGGACTTACAATGCTTATCGGGTACAAAATGAGGGACAGAGCAATGATGGCTATGGTTACCACGGTGGTGCATCAGGTAGAGGTGCTTTTGGAATTCATGGTCGAGGTGTTATGGTCAGAAGAGGAAGAGGCTAGGTTGTGTGTTACAACTGTAACCAGGCTGGGCATCTAGCGAGAGACTGTCGGAACACAACTACGACATGTTGGTATTGCCGAGCAGTAGATCATGTGATCGAGAAGTGCCCGCAGTTGATAGCTAAGATTCAAGTAAAGAAATAGTGTGCCTACTCAGAATATTCAAATGATTTTCATTGAGAAAAGACCTGCCCCAGCCATTAATGTTGTTACCCATAGTGGATCTATGACAGAAGCGCAGAACAAGGAGAAACAGCTTGCCGAGGCTTGGGTTAGGAAGGCCCCAGAAAAAATCCCTGCATTTGATGTCGAAAGAGAAAAAGAGACATTATGGCAGCCATGAGAGACTTTGTTGACCCCAACACATTAGTAATACCTACGCAACAACCTCAGCAGCAGTCGCAGACATAAGAAGCTTCGACAGACAAAGTAAGTACACTGTCCTCCTTTTTACAGAGTTGTCTGAAGCTCCTAAGAAATCAGAATGCTTTAAGTGAGTTGCCGAAATTTATTGCTTCCTGTGAACCTCGGCAAAGTTCTGGTCAGGCAAAAGCTGTTAATAGAGTCAGGAGAGCTGGAAGGGAAATGAGATTGAATGCTCAGATAGGAGAGTATGATATGACTGCTGTTATCTTAGACCTAGGATCAGAGGTAAATGTCTTAACTAAGCAAACTTGGGAAAAAATAGAAAAACCTACCCTTTATTGGTCCCCCATACAGTTGAGATTATCCAATCAGCAGAAGATTGTGCCCCTAGGAAGAATCCCTAGTGTACTAGTAGATATTGATGGAGTCAGTACCTTAGCAGACTTTGAGGTAATTGAAATAATTAATGACAGCAACCCCTATCCTGCACTACTAGGCATTGAATGGGAAATAGATAATGATGCAGTCATCAACCTGAAGAAGAGACAGATGACTTTCGAAGGGAAAGGAATGAGAGTCATAGTCCCATTGGACCCTTCTCAGGGAGAGAGATACACAGAGCCAGTAAGAGATGAAGACCAGGATGCTTTGGACCACATCTACAATATCACAATTAAGGAAGAAGATTATGTTGATCTTACTACCGACGGTATCATGGATTGGCAGTGTGATAGCTCCTGCATGACGGATTCAGATGATGGGTTAGAAAACTGGCAGAATAGACTTTATGAGCTACATGGACATAGATGTGCCAGAATTACCAAATCTATCAGATGGCTTGGTGCACAGGTAAGAGTCCTACCTAATTTTGATGACTTGTCAGATCCAAAACAGTTTATTGAACAATTCTCAGACTAGATACCAAATTCATAAAATAGGGAGACTTTGTATTTAGTATTCAGAGCCACAGCAGCCAGATGGTGGAATGGCCATCAGAAGAACATTCCTAGCTGGGAAGCTCGTCAGAAGTTCCTTCGCCTGAGAATTATGGATCAGCCCCAGGAGGTACAAAGTAGGTTTGATGGGAAGACTAGCCCTCAGGAACATTGGGCACAGTGCTACAAAGCATGGCAGCATGTACCTCAGGCAGCATGGGTACATAGGTTTGTGCATACTTTGGAACCAATAGCAAAGAACTGGTACACAGAGGCTGAGCTTCGCCAGGATACTGTAATTTGGGATCACCTTGTTGATAGTTTTGTGCTTACCTTTTCTACTAATGAAATTTGTCCAGCTTTAATCAGGTTGGTCCATACTAAGGTATTGGATGCTCAAGAAATAGTAAAATACCAGCCTGATTGGACAGCACAAGAAGCTCATGCAGTCGAATATTATAACCTCGTAATTGACGAGGATGATGATCCGCGCAATAGTGGTATTCTTGAGTCAGATGGACACTGCGATGTACACAGACCAGTAGTCGAAGCCCCTACAGTGACTCATCCCCTACAAACACAGACAGTCAACATTGGATCAGAAGACCAGCCTAAGGGTGCTACCAGTGGAGATTATTGGGATGAAGACACGGTAAGCAAAGCGACCCAACTTCTCCATGAGTGTCGGGACTTATGTCTGATGAAGTTCCTGGAAATAAGAGGAATCATTGAAGCTGTGGATGACATTTTGTCGTGGGTCGAAGCTTGACTCCATGCCGCAAATGGTGTCCAGAGGTGTCAAATATCCTCATTAGGGTGCAACCACAGCTACTACTTGTGCTGAAGAAGGAAAGGTCTGTCAGAACTATAAAAAAAACGATCGTTAGAAGAAATCAAATTTGGCAGCGTCGGTACGTTCTCTGTATTAACTTCCTATATTAATGCGATCTTGGAAAATCTATCGCCGTCTGGACAAGATCTCTGTCAGAATTGGTGCCATCAATGCACAGTTATGACAGATTTTGGGGATAGATTCTATAAGAAGACACCCACACCCACAAGGTTTGCATTTTTCAGTTTCTTGAGTTTTACAATTGCATCCATGTCCACTGATCATGATTTCTAGGAACTATTGAGAGAGTTTCAGCAGACAGGTTTGCCAAACCTTTTCAACCAACCACCTGCATCTGCTCCTCATGAAGAAACTCCCCCAGTGCCGACTCAGCCAATGCAGACACAGTCTGCCCGAAAGAAGTTCAAACCTGAAGTTCGTTCTAAGAACAATGAAGACCGCCACAAGCAATCAGGGAAAACACCAGAGGACCCCAAGATGCCTCCGTCTAGTTCAGTAGAGGTCCCACCTGCCGAATATGAGAACATTGCACCACCGAAGCATCCACCATATCTTCCACCAGTTCAACCAGGATTCCAGCCACCTCGGTGACTAAAGAAGTTCACATTACGCACCCCTTCGTTTCCCCTGGGAGTGCAGTTGGTCGGGACCATGACAGGGAAAATATATCGGCTTAAGTATGCCGACCACGACATGAATGATCGTGGAAATTTTCCACAGTTCGTCCCAGCACAATACTTGCATTTTTTCAAATATCTAGAGACTAGCGTGACATTGCTGGAAGTAAAACAGTGGGCTGCTGGCTTGGATCAAGCTGGTCTGCTAAAGATGCTCGTTGTCCCCCATTTTGGTCGCAGCACACAGGTAACCATAGTGGTCAAGCAGCTGCTGGCATTAGTCCATGATGGCCACCTGTGGATAGGAGACAAGAAAATTCCTATTAATGGTGAGCTCATTGATAGGATCACAGCCTTACCAATAGTGGGGCCTGATCTGGGGACCAAATTTCCTTCAAAGCATGAGGATACGAAGCTCGCACAAAGCATGAAGGAACGCTTCGGCTTGACGAAGGGAAAATGAGGGTATCACACTTCCGCAATTCAACAACATAATATTCACTTTGCAGTTGAGCTTCTAGCATGCAAACTTATGCAAAACTGCAGACCATATGAATTGCCTGCCCCGGTTATCAGAATTGTTCTGAACTGTGCCAAAGGCTACAATTACAACTGGGCAGCGTATATCACAAAGGAATTCCTTGAATATGTCTGTGACACGTAGGAGAAAGGTAGGCCCTTTCACTATTCCTAGTTGATAGTCCTTATCCCCCTGGTAGGATGGAAAGAACCTACCGAGGCGCAATTTGCTGCTATACCTCCGGACTTGCCTGGCGCAGTACGGTATGCCTCTCTGTGGGTTTCCCAGGATAAAACCCTACAGCAGATGACCAACTATGTATTTTCCTTTTATATGATGAGTATCTCATATGAGATCATGAAAACCCCTCAGCTCACTAATGATTTATTCTCTCAATACGACGGCGCAGCCCATTTCAGTGCCGACATGCATCATATTTTCATCCAGGCCTATGTGGATCCAAAGCATCAATGGTTTAAGTTACCATATGTAGTGACCAAAGAAGACATCCTCGCGGTCATTCAACAGTGGCTGGCAGAATGGTTGAAGGACACAGGGAAAAAACCAACCATTCCAGTTCCCCCAGTTACCAATATGGGCGCAGGCCCTAGTCATACACAGCAGCAAGACCCCCCTGAAGACAGTGAAGAACAAACTGAGTCGCAGCAGAGTGAAAGCGACTAGGGTGGAGATGATGGAAATGACGAAGAAGAAGAAGACTCAGTTAAAACTATTTCAGACCCTAATCGAAAGGATAAGCGCAAGATGCCAGAGCCGGAGGAAGTGAAAAAACCCCATTCCCGAAAGAAAATGAAGGCGTCGAAGGACAAGAATATTGATGAGGGGCCCAGCCTAACAAGTGAGAAGCTTGATTAGGCTCTCTCGAGGTCCACAGAAGTTCTCACCAAGAAATGGTCATAATTTGTAGCCACACAACTGCATGTTGTCACCGGTGTAGCAAAACACATTTCAGAGTTGAAGGACTTCACAGAAAAATCACTGACTGGTGCTTCAGCAAGCATTGTCCCACTAAGCGCACTGCCAGACCTAAGGCCATGGCCGACCAACTTACAACAAAGGCCAAGTCTCGAGTGCCACCCTCATATTAACGGATGTAGTGTGTCGTCCGGAGATGAGTATGAAGGTTGGAATCGATTACACTAAGATGTCCATGATGGAGCTACATCTCTGTCAGTTAGCGATTATGAAGGAAATCTAGGCACACGACCAATATTCGCAAATGCAGTTGGAAAATGCCATAAGTAAGCAGTAGGGCTTTTCCACGTAGCTGGAGGCAGTGGAGCAGAGAAAGAGGGATGCAGAACGTAAGCGCATTACCCTAGTACGAGTCTTGGATGAGGCATGTCGAATTCTTCCTGACTTCGGCGTACAACTGGTGGAAGAACCAGAACAAAGATTATCCAAGTTGAAAGATTACGTGCAGCAGTCTCGCAGTGAAATAGAGAAGCTCAAAGCAGACCATGAGGCTTATATTGCAGAGCTTCAACTCTGCATCACCCCGGAGAGCCCACCAGAGGTCAGGGAGCAACGCCGAGTCGACATTCAGGCCTCCGCAGCAAAAATCTTGGATACTGTGAGCAGCGCAGTGAAGCTGCTAGAAGATAGTGTTGAGGCCTGGACCACCCTGCAGGAACATCCAGAAGTCAGACAGCTACAAGAAACCATCAGGTAGCGACAGACAGAGTTGGATACAGTAAAAGAGAAAATTAAGACTCTACCGCCTATGGAGAAAATGCTCAAGGTAAAGCGAAGCAATGAAATCCAGCAGGAAATTGAGTCGTGCAGAGAAAAAGCAGCAGAAGTGGAAAACTCTATGCAGCCACTTATCAGCGAAGCTTTCAAGTTGAGTACTACTGTGGACACCCAACTCAAAGTTCTGAAGGAATATGCTGCATTTGCGCAGACAAAGGTCAGCGAAGCATCAGCCACAATATTGCAGGAGTTGGTCGACAAGGAGCAAGCCATCGACACTATCATGTGTGGCCTCAACAAGTAGTTCGCTATCTTTCCTAACAAAGTTCGCCTACCAGAAGAGCAGCAGAGTGTCCTGGGACAGGCCACTGGTGAGTCTTAGGGGCCTGTTGGGGTGCGCACCTTAACGGTCCCTAATTTTGGTAACTCTGCAGTTTTTGTGGAAGTTGTAAGCGGAGTTATGATTCGAAATAGACTTAGGGGTGTCAGGGTTGAGTAAAAAACTTCTTTTGTAATAAACCCATGGTTTAAGTCCAGGGTTTATGGTTCGGGGTGCCCATGGTTTAAGCCCATGGTTTTGTAATAAGTGCACTATAAATAAGCACTCTTGTAAAGAAGTCGGTTTAGGCTTTTGATGTAAGATGAATTGATGTGAAGCTAAGGCTTGTTTTGTAAGAAGGTTGAGTCCCAACTATGTGCATGGACGACCTCTGCAGCTGTGTGCGTAGAGGGTTTTGGGTGATGAAGGAAATCTGCAGCTGTGTGCGCAGAGGCCTGCAGCTGTGTGCGCGGCTTTAAGGACTTGAAAGGATCTGCAGCTGAGTGCGCAGATCAGAACTATGGTTTTAGTAAAGAGTTGAATAAAACATAGTTCTGTGGACGTAGCCCCTACACTGGGGGTGAACTACGTTATATATTGTGTTGTGGTTCTTTGTGTTGTTTCTATTATGTTCTTTCATGCATTGATAAACGTATATCTGATAAATAAGATCACTGCTAACTTAATAACCTTGTTGTGAATTCCCAGTAAAGGGTTAAGCAAGTCACTGTCTGTTTATTTAGCTATGAGGTTATATATGTGAATGTTGAATCCCTGTGTTATATGAATATAAGTTATTAAAGGCTAAAAGGTGACAGTAATATCCCTCTTCTTCTTGCAGAAACCTGATTCTGTGGCATCCCATAGCTGTTTCGAGTGAGACTGCAACCTGTTCGCAGGTTGTTGCCGAAAGGGCCAACATTGTGGGTCTTTTGTTGGTGCGAAGTTAATGGTATAAATCCTGGGTTTACCCTATAGGCCAACACGTATTTTAGACCCGATGGAAAACATCACCTCCATCATTTTCTGTTTTATGTCACCTGTGGAAGGATGCAACGATACAATTTGTTAAGAAACTATTGTTAATTTTGTAACTGATTTGGCCTTGTTTCGAGGTTGGTCTCGGGGGCCCAAAATGATTTAAATAGGCTCCTCGTAGAAGGAGAAAGGGTTGGTTGGTTTTGAATTTACAATACTGTTGTGTTTGTAATACTTTTTTATTAATATACAGAGCCGAATGTTGGTTATATGCATTTACAGGAATTCCTGTGTGTTTCCAAATTACAGTCTATGCTCTCTTTTCTTATGTGCATGCTATTTCCAATTTTTATTTACATTATGTTTCTCTTCATGTCATAGACTTAGTATATAATGGATAGGAATTGATACTTATATGCTCCTGCCATTGTCTCTAAATCCACTAAACATTTCTTCCACAACTGGCGTGGAATTCATCCATGTGCTTCTCCACGTTAGAATAATTTCATCTTTATGCCATTACCACCAGACCCCAACTACAACGACAATGATGGAGGCACTACCTTGAACCTGTAAGCATTTTCCCATGCAAACTTCTTTGTTCTCCTGTTATTTTTAACTCCATATCCCGATAGCTCTTTCTTTTTTTTCCAACCACCAATGTTTGATACTTATCTTGTGACAATATAAATCTGGCCTTGTTATGTATGTGTGAGATATCCCTCTCTAGAATCGGAGGATCCAAATCCCTTTCTTAAATTGGTTCTGTTGTTACCTCGGGATCCACCTTCCTTCAACCTTGGGTGTGATTCTAGGTGCTAACAGACTCCATATCTCACTTACTATGGGAAAGTCACCACTATAAGCTCATTAATTTAACTCAGGACAACTAAATCAATTCACAATTAGTTAACTAAATAAGGTAGGTAGGAAAAGGTGCCTAACCTCCTTGAATCAAGAAAATGTGGCTCTAAGATAACTAGATATGAACTAACTAATTCCCATCAGAGGATAACTCAACAAAGACTAGGTTGAACTAATGGTGGGACTCCCAAGACTCGGTATGGGTTCCTATATTATAGGGATTACCCTCTAGATCTCCTAAAATCATGCAAACTAGCACATCAAGTGTTAGGTGGGCCCTATACGAGATTCCCCGTGGCACTAGAGAGGTGGAAACATACTCCTAACCTAGGAAATAACATTTATACAATGATGGTCAAGGGAATATTATAATTAATCATAAACCCCCCCCTTAATCTAAACTTGGACAACCTAGGCCCTGGAAACTAAGACCAAATGTCACCAATGCAATCTAATGTAAAACATTAACTACTCAATAAACCAAGGAAATGGGGAAAAACTCATGGTAAACAACCCCTACTCCCCCTGCCCCTCAAAATGAACAATGGAACTAGGAACAATAACTGAATCAAAAATCACACCGAGAAGAGATCCAAGATAGGAAAATATATTTTCAATGAAAGACTTGGTGAATATTATTGCAGTCTCCTCCTCTGTAGGGGATTAATTTAGAATGAGAGCCCTACTATGCACTAGTTTCAGGATGTGGTGCATGTGGAATTCAATGTGTTTGGCCTCTTCTTTAGATATTTTGTACTGGATAACTAGAAATTTTAATTGAACTTTTATTATCACATAATAGGTTTACTGAATGAGAAGTGTGAATGCCAAACTCTGTGAGAATCCCATGTAGACAAACTCCCTGAATAACTATATGCACAACCCCCCCCTGATACTTTACCTCAACTGAAGAGATAGAAAGAGTTTCTTGCTTCTTGCTTGACCAAGATATCCCAAAATGAACACAAATAGAGATGTAGAATTTCTATCAATACTATCACCACCCCAGTCTAAATTAGTAAAACCAACCAGATCTAGCTAAGCACCAACAAAATAGTGAATCCCAAACTCTCTAGTACCTTGCACATAATTCAGTATGCACTTTACTACCTTCCAATGCAACTCATGTCGCTCCTACATGTAATGTAACTTTTTTGAGAAACTAGGAACCTACAATGCACCTTTTTGGAGAAACTAGGCACACTATCCAAAACATTTCAAGGAAAGCATTCTTTCTCAACACCATCATTAACAATGGATTTCACACTGACTCCATGGTTATAAGAAAATTGGGGAAGATCAAGGGAAGTGATATTAAGTTATGATAGGATTGAAAAATTAAATATTTGGATTCTTAATTTGGTGTTTCTGAATACTTTTTACACACAATTCACATACATCCTCCTTTAATAGTTTGTCTAGTTTCAAAACTAGTAAAATGTAGTAAACTACTCTTTTTTGGTTTGGTTCCAAACACCACCAAACCTTTCAAAATTTATTATGGAAGGAACCTATGGGGATTAAACTTCCTAACATACCTCATACACTCAATGGTAGAATCAGAAAACTTATTTTTACACGTAATTCAAGTTTGCACAATTTTGGCCAATTTGGAGCTTTGGACTAGTGAAAGCCAAGATGATCCAAATGCACCCAAATGACTTCAAATTATGTATGGAAGGTATTTATGGGTATTAGGACATCCTAATGCATATTATTAATTCTCATACACTTTCAAAATACTTCAACTTTATTTTGAACCTAGGGAAAGAAGCACAAAAACACTAGGAAAATCGATGTTAAAACCCGCAAGGGTAGATGACACTTTTGTCTCTCCAAATGCAGTACGAACCTCCAAAATTTTAGAAAATAGTATGGGGATGCATGTAGTACATAAATGGATGTCATTATTCATGGTTATTTATCTCTTCAAACTGATTATGAGGTGTGACATATGTATGGCAACTTTCATGGAAATCGCTTATGGGGAAATTACATTACTAGCTTAAATTTGACACATGAAAAATAGAATAAATGGTTCATATAGTAAAATGAAATATAATTCCCATATAAATCATATAAATTTCTGTCCCTATATAATCACAATTAAAATCCCTCATATAAAAATAATATAAAACTCTTTCAAGATTGAAGTAAAATTCATGAAAACTAGTGATTCAATAGCATGAAAATGCAAGCTTTTCACAAATGAATTTCTTAGAATTCGAGTTACAAAGCATATGAATATAAAATTACAGAGAAATACATCATATAACCAATATTTGGAATCCAATGGACTCATCAAATTTCAAGAATCACTCCAACAAGTGCGTCATCAACTTGAGAGTGTGATGGAATGCAGAAGGAATGAGAGAAGAGGGAGATAGATGGGTCAATTTCGAGGGTGAAATATTCCCATCCTAGTTGGTGTTTGTAAATGAAATTCAGGTATTTCATGGAGATTTAATGGAGTATTATTTTCAGGTTTAAGATACAGGAAATCATGTGGATTCTTCTATGGAAGCACTCTCTCTCAACTATTTCCAATTTTCACACCATATTTATGCCAATGGAGGGATTACGCTTTGGGTGAGCTATTGATATCTTTGGGGAATATTATAATGCCAATTATATTATTTTATGATGTATATTATATTTATTTCATTTTCATAATACTCTCAGGTCGAAATACCCAAAAGGATTCATGTAAAAATGTTGAACAATGAAGAAATAGTGTCATCTCCCCACTATCTTGTTATGAACCATTGTAATGCTGATGATTTAAAATTGGGAGAGAATTTAATTGTCCATTTATGATTTTAATCATTTAAATATTTTATTTTATTCATTCTCAAAAGGTTTCAATTCAAAATTCCCAAGATTTGTATGTCAAAATGACTTTTAATGAGCAAACAATGACCATTTCCACTCTATTTTGATATATGCCATGGTAATGCTTATTATTTCGAATGGAGGAATGTATATATGATAAATGTATGATGTATGGACTGTAATTAATGTTTATTTCAAGTCTCATGTTCATTACTTAATCATTGGAAGACATTTTACTCATTTTTATTGCATTGGGATAAGATTTGGTGCATTTTCCCCAAGGGTCAAAATTGTGACTTGGGAGTTGTTTTGGAAAGAGTCATAACAGCATGTATAAACTGAAACATTATGAATATGAGACTTTGAAAAGGTCCTTTACACATAAATATCATATTTTAATAAATTCAAGTGACTTTGGGATCATTTGTGAAGCCATTTCCGGCAATTACCCGAGGGGAATTGGAGCCCCAATTTGCTAGTAAAGACTCCTACTTTGAACAGAACATTAAACAAGTTTGTAGATGAAATTGGGAGGTGAAAAAACATACATGATAATTATATTTAATTTATATTATCATTCATGTACCTTCATAGAAAATTTGGAATCATTTGGGTCAATTTGTAGGTCTATACATCAAAACTAGTCAAGAGCCAAAATTGAGAAAAAATGGGAAAATTGGGCATTTTAAAAAAATTCCAAAATAAGGGAGATTACAGTGGTATCAGAGAATGATATTGGAACCTGATGTGGTTTGATGTTTATGAGTATGATAATTCAGGTACCACCATTATATATTGAAACCAAAAGTGCTTTTGTTGAAGACGGAAAAAAAAGTAGGAGAAGAAGACAATTTTTTGGAAACTATGACTAGGCATGAAAAGAGAAACTCATATGATGGTGAGGAGATAATAAAAAACATGGAACCTATATTTGAAGACATGACCAAGAATATCATGAAATGATTTTAATTTTTGGCTATCCAAATTTGGGAAAAATATATTGATTTTAAGAAAACCAAGGAGAAAAATGCATCAGCTTGTTTGAAGGAGCAAAAGGAGGAGACCCATGAACCACCTTGTTAACTATAAAAATCCCTCATTCATCTCTACATGGCATACACCACCCAAGAACACCCATTCACAACCCTCCATTAGACCCCCACACCCTCAAAAAGGCTTAAGGATGAAGAAAAGGGCTTAAAACCCCCAAAAAGGAGCCTAAAAAACTCTCCTAGGGGCTAAAGCCTCCAAAAAGGGGCTAAAACCCCTCAAAGGAGCCTAAAACCCTAAAATAAGCTAAATATAGGGTAGAAGGGGCTAAAATCCTAAAAAAGGGGCTAAATCCCGGACCAAGGGCTTAAAACCCTAAAATCCCCAAAAAGCTATAAAAGGAGGGTGGGGGGTCACTCTTAAAGACACTTCTCCCTTGCATACTGTTATGCTTCCTGTGGATGCCTTGAGACCTATTTTCCTCACAAGCCACCCACATCCCCCTCTCTTCCACTCACATTCCCAATTGAGCCATAGCTCCTCCTCCATTGCTGAGTGAGATAGAGAGGTGCTTCCTTCCAGCCAGGGCATGGTGGCCCATTTCACCAAAGGAGAGGTATAACGTTGTCTTGTTTATGCATTTTTATTTAATAGTTTAGTTGATTTCTGACCCATGTTTTTTTGCAGGTTTGTTTATTGACATGTTTTGTAGGTTTATTTCTATCATTAGTTGTTTGCAGGTAGCTGGAGTTAATCTCTAACCTTGTTTGTAGAGGGGCTTCCAGCCATTTCTTTTCTTTCTATCTTGTTCTTTGCTTTCTATCCATTCCGCTTTCTTTTCAGCATTTTCACATGTAGGAACATACCCTTTTGTCCTATAGACACAAGGGATCCATTCCTTCCCCTATAGCAAAGAGAAATCCCCGCTACCGAACTGGCGACCATACCAGGTCGATCCCACAGGATCCGTGGTCCAGATTTTTAAAATTTCAAGTTTTTTCAATTTATGCCATAGTTTTTAAAATTTCATGTCAGATCTAGGTTAAATCTAGTTTATTTCCGGTTTTTATTGTTGCTAAAGCCTCTACAAATCAAATATGAGTATGTTTGGCCACACTATAGGTTACTGTCAGCCGGATCTGACTCAGGATCAGAAAAACCCCAAATCCGGGGTAGGTCGCACTTATCGGGCCTGAACAGGGGATGAGGTCGCTCTTTTTGGCCTAACAGGAGTGACCAGGTCACCCTTAAACCCTGAAAGGTGTGACTTCACTCAAAAACATAGACCGCTTCTATCTGTGGAATCTGTGCGACCCCCTCGCCTATTTCTGGAAAAATTTGTGACCCCCTCACCAAATTTGACCAGAAATGTGCGGTCTGCCAATCAGGGGTTTAATTTCAGTTTAATAGGGACTGTTAGTGTGGCTTAGCTGCCTCTATCCAACATAGTAGGTCAATTTCAGTTTCTGTTTTAATTTACTACAAATTCATGAACAAACAATGTATAAATTCCAAACAAATTTTAATGGCTTAATGAATGTAGCTTAACTAAAATTGATAGTAAAATTAATAGTATTGCTTACCCTTCCTCCTCTACCCAGTCATCACCCTTTGGGGTATTCTTGGATACGATGAAGGGCAAGCTCGTATATTCCTAGGCCCTTCACTAAATATTGTTCTAAACCATTAAAACTGGATGACCTGGAAGGTAGAGGGGGTAGAGAAGGAGGGATTCTCACGATGCTAACATTCCTCCTTGTTGACCAACCTTACATCTGGGAGGTGACCTGTGGATCTACGGATGGGATTAGTCCCATTGTGGTTAGATCCTAGCACCTTCTCTTGGTTGAAGAGGAATATAGGTGTAAGGTAGTCATCTAGTTAGGCCATCAACATTCAGGGTTAAAAACTGTATTTGTTTACAAATGTATGGTTATTCACTGCATGCACAATAATGATATGAACTCTACTACAATATGATGAATTCATAAACCATTTGTAGCCACCTAATACCAGAAAGATAGAAAAACAAATACACCATACCACATAATCAACCCAACTCAGTTCATGATGCTGAGAGAGCCTTAAAATTTATCAATTTACACTAAGTTCAAACAATCTACAGTATTTGAGGACATAAGTCCCTAACTGCTTCAACCATGGGAAGTACTTGGGATTTTCCCAGAAACTCATTGTGAGGAGTACCATGGGAACCCAAAAGTAGCTGGCTGCTGAGAGGAATTGCTAAGCGAAACGGGAAAAGACCCCCATTGATTGAATAGAAACGCCCGTGAGGAAAAAGCCAAGTGCTGTCTTCTGGTAGTCTTGGTGGCCGAGTGACCACCTACAGCCAATAGGAAACCATTGAAACCGAGGTCCAAACATCATTCCCACCAATTTTATAAACATCTAACACAATTGATCCCCCACACTCTTCCTCACGCCTAAGAGGCAAACCACCACCATTTGGGACATTGAACTGACACCGTCGAGCCTATTCTCGACAACCTCGCACACCATCAGAAGGCCACACAACCTCTGATTCATATTTAGACCCATATCAGTCTGAATCAAAGCTCCACATAGCACCATCAAGCCCCATGGCTGGTGCAAATCCAGATCCATTTTCTGGCATAGCCATAGAGACTAGACCCACATACACACCACAACCTATCACCAATAACCCTGCAGGTGGCCCAAGCACAGTCATGCAAACTGTCATCAGTCAACTTCCACCACCTATAGTGACCAGCAAAGCTGGCCCATCTGCAACGCAGGGGGGAAGTGGGCCTTCCACATACACTACCCCTCCTGCCACACAAGGGGGTAGTGGACCTTCCACTTACATTTCCCCTACTATCATGCATAGGGGTAATGTCCCTGCCACCAATACTGTCCCCCCCCACAACACTTGGGGGCATTGGGACATCCACAATGGTCCCACCGTAAGTACCCCCAGCTATGCAGATGCATTATGCACCTGAAAATCCCACCACCATCGCAGCTCCATCCCACATCAACCTAGGGTCAAACCTTCCTTTCATGGCTTGTCTTAACTTTCCTAATTTGGAATGGTTAACAAATAACCCCATCCGCCACCAATCTTTCTAGCCACCCATGCCAACCAAGCTGCCATCATACATTCCCAAGTTTGAAGGAAAAGCAGGGGAATGTCCCCAAAACCACATAATGACATTCCATCTATGGTGCTCATCAAACATCATCGTAGACGATTCCATCAGACTGAGGCTATTCCAATGCATCCTCACAGGTGTTGCGGCCAAATGGTACATTAAGTTTCCATAAGCCAAGTACCCTAATTTCAACTCCCTAGATTTCATGTTCCTACAGTATTTCCATCTCCCCATCAGATATGACAAGGGGGTGGAGATCCTGCTATCCTACCATCAAAACACCGCCACTCATATAACTGACCACATCTATGAGTGGTGGTGACATCGTAGCTTATGTAAAATCCAACTTGATGACAGGATCTTCTTAGATTGGTTCCTCAAGACCTTTCTCCCACCCATAGCAAAGGATGTCGCATCCTAATGTCCTCAATCTGAAGAAGAGGCCATACTGAAATCCCAACAGTTTGACCTGATCTACGCTCAGTCTAGATACCTGTATACCGTCATCCCAGATGCTCCCCACGTAGGAACCTCTTACTGTGATGCACCGGTGGCATCCCATGCTACAGATGGCATCATAGGATCAGTCTCCCAATAGCCACAACACTAATAAACACCACCTGCAGTTCCATCACAACCAAGCAACACTGCTAATGTTGCTTACCAAAACCAAGCCCCAGGCTACGCTAGAATGATGTCCCAATCCGGAGCAACAACTTCCTACACACAACCTACGCCACCGCAGCAGGCTCAGGCCATGACATGGCCAACATAGCAGTATGCGGGGAAAATGCCCACATTTGTGGCACCGCAGTCCACCCAAATTTATTATGCACCACCAATGCAAGTGGTTCAAGCCCCCACCCCCACTCCACACACTCTGTTGGGACAAGTGTTTACACAACAAAACCATCCCAACCAGCCTGCCCCCAACAATCAACAAGGGAAATCCCGGAATAATCGACCCCAGAAACAAGCCAATAACCAATCACAGGGAGGCGATCAACAACCAAATCCTCCTAACAATGCCGCAGTGAACCAACCTGCCCAAAACCCCCCATGGCCAAATGATCCTAGACGCAATGTCCCGTTGCGCACAAACCAACCATGCACACTCTATGAGGTCTATGGGCACTACACATTTGAGTGTCCCCTCATGGCTCACGCTAAGCAATCCATTCAAAACGAGGCCCAACAGGCCACCAACGCCACGAACCAAGCCCAACCCAACCCAGCACCACAAGGACCTTCCCCCATGGTGCTTCAAAACCCACTATTATTCCAAGGATTGGTGGCAATCGCACCCCCTCCCCAGGCAAATCCCAACACTCAAGGGGCACCTCCCATGACAGAAATAGGTGTCCACCACCTGCTAGCCATGATGATTGAAGAGGTTAACCTACAAACCAGACGGAATCAGTACGGTACCACCACCGAACCCGCTGGCACATCAACGGTATCTATGTCCAAATCGGTCAACGCACCTCTTCAGTTACCCCTTTTCCCCCGCCCTGCGATACGTAGAGCGGCCAACAACACCGTAGCTAGAGCTACTGTCAGCTATAGAATTGTGGATGATTTGGCCCAAATGCCAACCGCCATGTCCGCTCTTGAGGTACTTAAAATGTGCCGAACGTAGCAGAGAGCCTTACTAGCTACCTTTGGGGAAGTAGACCCCTTTCAATCCAAGTTGATCACATTCGACACGGAGAATGGAGAACCACACATGCCATCCACCATCGCCTTCCAAATCCCGGTTTCTATCTGGAACCTGGTTGTGCACTGATGCATAGTGGATGAGGGGGAATCCATGTACGTTATGTCCACCCTGGTTTGGCAGAAACTCGGATCACCAATTCTGCAACCATCCTCCATAGCTCTGTGGGCTTACGATGGACATCCCACTAAAGCCTAAGGAATCCTCCCCCATGTCCCCATCACATTAGCCGGGAAGACAGTGTTGATTGACATAGAGGTCATCAATGCTCAACTAGACTATAACCTTCTCCTCAAAAGAAGTTATATGTATTCCATGAGAGCGGTCGCATCAACTGTCTTCCATCTCATGATGTTCTCCCATGAAGGGAATATTGTGACGGTTGATCAACTCACTTATCATGATCCACAAGGGTTAACGGCACCTGCCAATGTTATCCCTACCATCACCACTATTGAGCCACAAGGGACGACTACACATGATAATGTCATCCCTACAATAAACACTATGGTTGACAACACACCAGCCTACCCATTGTTGAATGTGGGCCCTGGGTTGTTTGTCGATCCCACCATGACGGCTCCTTTCCCCTCAGTGTCACCGTCATCGACAAAAAATGAGAATGCGGACTTGTGCATGGTCTCATCTAGCACCGCTGCACCCAAACAACAACCGTAGCTACAACCACAACATTGTCTGCAGCCACAACACCAACATCGGCCACAACATCACCCACAGTAGCAGCATTTCACACAGCCGTAGTCACAACCGCATCCCCACATGCAACCGTCAGGGAGTTATCTGGGCTCATCTCTAGTCCATACGATTCCCTTCCTCTTCCCCTCACTTGGTGTCATGAGCAAGCCAGTAATGGGCACCTTAAACCTACCCAACTTTACATTGGGAATTCCAGTATGGTATCTTGATCCACCGACTCAACCAGTAATGCCCCAGGTTATCTTAACCCTGGTGCAACCCATCACAGTCGAGTCTCACCCTCCACTTGGTCCACAAAATCCAACCACCACACCCGCACCCGCACTACCCCACCCAAAAAGGGCCAGAGGCAAGAATTCCAAAGCCACCATAGAACCGCAATAGGGCCATCCAACTCAGAGTTGCCCTGAAATACCAATGATCTGTGCTTATTTAGATACCATGGATACAACCGAAAACCTCCCTGTTATACACCTGAATGGCACCTCTTCGTCTGAGTGCTAATATCCCTCATGTCAGCACACAAAAGGACACTTATGGATTGAGGTTGCCCATATTCACTATACATTGGCTTATGATGAAGTACATTCCCTATACACCCAGCTGGTTACTTTGCCAATTTTGCCATGTTGAGTTGTATTCGCGACTCTCTATATTGACAACTTGCGCATCATTCGCGAGTCTCCTATACAGCAAGTCATGAATCCTTGTATTCACAAGTTTCTCTTCTATATAGTCGTGAATCATTCGCGGGTTGCTCTACTACAGACCCGCGAATGGTTTCCTCAACATTCAAACATAAAACCATGCGCTAATGGAAGATTAGTTTACTCATTTAACTTAATCTTCTTAACTACCACAACCTCCCTAACCTTCGAGAACTGCCTCATTTCATCCATATAAATAGAG
>LPNX010446049.1:204089-220498 GCA_001517045.1 Pseudotsuga menziesii
AGTGGTAAATGTTTACATTTCAATATAATATATGATTTGCCTAACCTGCCTCTATATATATGAATCATCTTGTATTTGGAAGAGTGTTTATTAACAGGTGAAGGAGGAACTATCCTGGAGACTTTGGAAGTGGATCAGAGAGGGAGAAGATAGAAAGGATCAACCTTCGTTTAATACAAGTAAGTCCTTCTACTTTCCTATTTCCTATTCTGTGATTTTAGAGTCAAACTGTCTGCAAGTTATGAGTATGTTGGTAACCCCCCAGACCTAGGTTATTAGGTGAATTATCCTATACAACACTCCCCGTGGTTGAAATTCCAACTGTGCCAATAGTCAGAAACAAGGCATTGATAACAAACCATGCTTGCACCCTTTGCGGATTGTATGGACACTATTATCACCACTTCCAAGACTTGCCTAAGTTCCAAATGCCTTTAGCCAACCTTAGACAACATTCCCTTGAATCTGAGATCACCCTGATCGAAGAAGTTCACCCCCCACCTCCTTCTTTAGACACCATGTCCATTTACATGATGTCCAGTTCAACCGACACTATTGTCTCCACCATCACCAATGGTCTATCAAACCTGTCGCTTCCATTGTTTCCCCAACCACAGCCACAACCTCACTTACTAGGGAAACTTTGGGGTTCATTCCCAATCAACATGATCCTTTTCCTTTTCCTACCATCCGGCATCATGAGTAAGTCTACCTTGGAAACCCTCAATATACAGGATTTCAAACTGGGAGATCCTGTGTGGTACCATGAACCACCTACCATACCTATGAGGCCCCAGGATGTGTTGACTCATGTCCTGCCAATTGAGATGATGTTGCACCTACCTCTAAGTCCATCAAAGACTCCTTCTGTCTCCAGGCCTTCCTCTCTTCCTCCAACAGAGACTAGGGGAAATGCCACAAAAACCATAACCAATACCATTTACATGATCTCTAGCACCATTTTCCCTTCTATCTCATCGGCCGTGGAAGATTCACCTGATCTATCTCAACACCACTTACACAATGATGGAGATATATGTAAGAACACCTTCGGTTTTACCCCATTCCCTTTAAACCATAGTGTGGAATCGGTTCTTCCCATAAAAGACCAAATTTCATCATCTCGCCTTGCTAATGACCTTCGTCTCCACAAGGGAGCATACCTCTTTGCTGACTCAGATGGTCGACTCTTGAAGAATCTGTGCAACGGGCTCCACCTCAAGAGAGTCTATGCCTGATATAACCACTATGAGTCCCTTATAGCTTAGTTTTTTCCCTTTCTTATTTTTCAACATTTTTTTTCACCACAAGTCAAGGGTAGCACCATTAACTACCAATCCAAAGTCACCCAGAACTGGTTCGAGACACCTCTCACACCTCCGGGCTCAAATTTACACCTCCTTATGAGACCATCATCTCATGTTTAACAAATAAATTTTGGGACCGTTTCCCGAAAGCTCCTTCGATTTACAAGCCACATCATGGAAATGCAAGTATCTACAAACCTGTACTTGTATCACTCTCTCCTACCGCTACTCATGCGGGTTCTTGGGTCACCATTTTTCTTCTTATTTTGTATTTTAACATATAGTTGTCTTCTTTATCCACCACACCTTACGCAGACCTCTAGACCGCTGTCCACAAAACAATTTATTTTTCTTGTACGTATTTGGCATATAAGTGCCTCCGGACTTGCACTCACATCACATGTAGTCAAGTCCATCCACCGCAACACACACACACGCTCTCCTGACCTCTGTCCAAGAGCCACCTCATTTTGTGTGCCTCTACCGCACCGACTCACGAACCTCTGCCGCAATCTATCCCGCACATGTATTGGTATGTTTGAAAGTCTTCTGCTTCATCCATACTGCACGGATGAACTTTGGACCACTATCCATTGTCCCGACATGGGGCACCTCCTGTGCCATCGCAATCAGTTGACCACACTGGAGTTTCATTTAAGCTCTTTTCTTACTCTTAAAAACAATGAAAAGATTGCCGAGTGCAGCTACTTCCTTTCTTGCTCGCTAAAGTATAGGAAAGGGCGTCTACATCGTCTCGTTTACCTCCTTTTGCGGACCATGCAGACCATCAATTGAAAAAGGACTTCCTTGGCACACTCAAGCCAATACCATTCCCCTCTGCATACTTTTATGCTTTCTCGGGAAGAGGGGCTGGACTTTACAAAAAAGCTCACCATGGGTTGTCATTAAGCTCTTTTCTAGCCTTCTCATCAAGAAAAGATTGCCGAGAAAACTTGGTTTCATTCATGCTCGTAAAATTATCTGAATGACTATCCAGTCAATATAGGTTTAACCTTTTTCGGCCTGATTGGACTACCAATGGTAAAGAAGTCTCTCATCCCCTACATGATGGGAAAGCTCTCCTATGTATACTTTTATCCTTTTTCAGGAATAGGAGACTACCAATTAAAAAGATCCCCCACTAGAGTCTTCTCTGTGCTTTCAGACTCTCTAAAATTGAAAGCACCATCGAGCATTTACTTTCTTGGGCTCGCCAAAAATCCATGAGATCGTATCACAACGGGGTCCCTAGACACCACCCCACAAAAAATAGTTTGGCAGCATTCCCCCTTTGGGTCGCCTTTGTTCAGATTACTCTACAATGTGTCTTCCTTGGATCCCATCAATATTAAAAGTGTCCACCTCCTCCAAGTATTTCCCATCTATAGTAACATTCTCGGTATTACAGCCATGATCCCATTCCCATGAGTCAGTTTAATTTGCTGCCTAATATGTCCTACCATCATACTCTGAATAAAGGAAGTTTGAGTCTACTACACTCCCCTACCCCTGTTCAACTCTTCTCCCCCCCCATTTTGTGGGTCAATCTGCATATTGTCTCACACCTTTCGATTATCTCCCTCGTGCTCCTGGTCAAGGAAACATCATTGCCTTGACTAGGGGTAGGTCTCCCTCTGTCGATGACAACACATATATTACAGACGATAGACCTATAGGTCCCTGTATCCTAGTTTCATTAACCTCATTGATGAGTTCCTTGGACCACTTGAGAGGAGTCCTTAGTGCCTCTCAGGATGGTTGTTTCTCATGTGCTCGACTCCAACTACATCATTACACTGTTGACATTCGTACAGGGTTTGGTCCACACAGTACTTGGTCAAAGACCCCGGATGTCACCTGACTCTAGCACATTGATGAGTCTATTCAAGGGACCTAAACAGGTTATGTCCCTTGTGATTTCTAGGTTGCGTTGAAGACAGTGTTCAAAAGCCCTAGCAGTGCTTCTATATAGATTTATGATTGATGCAGCATACTTGTACCACAGAGACTTTGACTCTCAATCAATGAGTCCATACAGCTATGTACCGTCCCAGATCCAATAGGCCATCAGTCATGAAAATATAGCATTCCATGAGAATTCCATGGGTAGGGATAATTTTAAGGAACCATACTTATTTAAAAGTGTATAAATGTTGGTTAATATTACCAATTCTTAAAACGCCAACCATAAAATGATTGGTGATATTTTTCAAAAAATATTTTAATTTCCAAGGATTTTATATCATTTATATAATAATTTGGCTATTTTTAGGATGAAAAAAATTTACTCCATCAAAATTGGGCGAAACAGGACTTCAAAAAATGCAAAATAGTGAATATTTTTTGGGAGAAAAACATGGAAAAATAGCCCATTGGACTAAAATTCGCCCCTAAAATTATCCCCAACCACGGATCCAATGTACTAGATCTGTTGGAGCAGAGTCCCGCAGCTACAGGAAAAGATGCCATTTTGGCAGATATACAGTTTGGCGAATATGAAGAGATAAGGTGAAGCTACGACGCCATAGCATGTTTCTAGCTGCAGAGCAGAGCCGAAAACCGTGACTGTTTGAACAAAGAAGTCAAAGGAGACAATAGTACCTGAGCGGCCGAGAAGAGAGAGTTCAACCACTGCATTGAAGGCATCGGCGAAGACAGGAGGGTTCAGCTACCCTCATAAAGGAAAAGGAGCAACGAGGCCAACGTATTGAAGATCAAGGACAGAAGACGGGAAGCGGTGCATAGTACCCATGGTCATCACCGGGAAGCATGAAAGACTGCAGAGAGCAGTGATGTGACGGAAAGTGGCTACCCCAAGTACAGATATGCCGACTGTCACTAGTTAGGTTTTGGGTTACTGTTGGGACAGGCCCACAGTGTTTTAATGGCGAGACCTTTGGGCCGCCTATAAAGGGATGTATTTTGTATTGTAAAAGGTTGACATTTTGGGCATTTTAGGCCATCCAGCTAGTCAGATTATCAGTAGTCTATTAGCTTACTGTTATTTTGTATTGTAACAATCCACAAGGATTGACAGAGAGAGAGAGAGAGAGAGAGAGAGAGAGAGTGAGAGTATATTGTAAGAAGGCAATATAGAGATAGAGAAGAGATCTAAGAGAGAAGGGCTCCAGGCTGTGTGCAGAGTTACCCAGAAGATCTCTAGTTGCATATGCGGTGCAGCAGAACTGTGTACCTCTCTCAAGTTATAATATAGAAACACAATTCTGTGGACGTAACTTCCACCCTGGAAGTGAACCACGTAAAATCAGAGCGTTATGTGTTGATTCATGTGTTTGTATTTGCTTGTTATATCTGTCATTCATTACATGAACTTTGCTTACAGTAAATGTATGTGTATGTTATTCAGTTCATAGCATATTACAAGGATAGATGCAAGTTGAAGTCTTTAAGTATTCTGTGTAAGAGATTGTATAAGTTTCCCTTGAGATAGTTAAGAGTCACAGTATAAAGCAGCCTCGTGTGTTGAGTCCTGTAAGTTGAACACAAGTAACGCTAGGTACGCTGAGTTGCAGTGGTAGCATATCACAGGGAGGTGATATCACACCATCAGAGGAGCTGTGGTGCGCTGCGGTGAAGGATCTAGCGTAGGAAAGAGTTACGTGTTGCCCAGGACGTGGCGATGTGATAGAGGTTGGATTCATTGCGGGTAAGAGGAAAATGTGCATCGCATCGCAGAGAGGAAAGAGCAGTCTCGCGATCTAAGAAGAGCTGCGATACGCACACAGGATGCCATACAGAACCTGGTCGAGACACTTGAGTCCTTGACCAACCCATTAGGATCACTTCGGGTGAGACTTCAGGCCGCTCTGCAGTCTGTCGCCAAAAGGGCCAGTGAGCTAGGGGTGTTGTTGGTTCATTATAGTAAACCTAGGTCTACCCAGACGACCAACAAGATCAACATTGTATTCATCCTCACATTGAGGCAACCATTATTGTATCATTAGCTGTACATGATCAGCTTGTGTATTATAGAGCATAGATCAAATTATTCTTTTGGAATTTTCATGAGCATGGGGATGCCCTCATCTATATACATGTCACACATTATTTGTATCTCACCCATTGATGGGAACAATATTAATACAAAAACCAAAATCCACCATGCCTGTAACATCCCTGACCCTCCGACCAGCGAAGAGGATGCTACCACACTATGATATAACCCAGGAAACTAGCCCCATGAAGTTTTACATAACTAAAAACTGACAAACTAAATGATTTGATGCAAGACATGTAGAGGTGCATAATTATTAAGCATACAACGAAAGCAAAAACATACATTCAAGCATTCAACAAGTTCATCACAATGCATTCGACATCAATATAATTGCAGAGATGGGATAGTCAAGATTACTTATCTTATGCAGTATTCATCGTGCAAGTAGCTACGTTGCTGCAACGTTCCACCCAACCATAGGCCAGTGTGCTCCATAATCTCTCAGCAACACTGCCACCCCCAAGCTGGGCATGATTTCCCAAGGAATAAGGAACAAGCAGGCTTACACACAACCAAGAATACACAAATCATAAAGCCAACACAGTTGGGTTTATTAGGCCATCAACAAATCAGCCAATCCAACATAGTCCGAAGACTAACCACTGCATACACGCAGAAAAACAAGTGGTTCACATCTCGGGCGGGGAAATCTAAATCCTGATTCATTCTTGGCCCTATCATGGCCAAAACGTCTCAATAATAGCCACATCAAACCCAAAGCAAAAAAGAACCCACATCAAACCACAAATCGTGGGGAAAATAGTAGCCTCAATCTCAACATTGAAGCAACGGGAAAATACACAGCCTGAAATAGAAGAGGTGATTAGACTCTCAGCCTAGGCAGGGAAAACATATACTCAGACCACAAAATTGGTATGGAAACATGCCCCCATAGCAGAAATCATGAATGGCCCCTTCACAGGGAAATCGTGGATGGCAGAAAATGGCTTCCCGGCTTGCTACGTGAGGAAACAATGAAGAATCCTAGCCTGTGCATGAGGAAACAATGAAGAATCCCATCCTATGCATGAGAAGAAGGGAGTGACCATCTCTGCGTGTGGATGAAAAAAAAAATTGAGAAATGGAAGAATGGAATTGTTTTCCTCCTTGCCCACGTGAAGTGAGATTCCACTAGTGGAGTGTGTGTGTGGGCAAGGGATGATAGTCCTGCCACACACCACTGCCCAGCAATAAATATCCCAACTAATCAACAAAAGTTTTAATGTGGTAGTTAACTGATGAGACAAGGAAAGGTGAGTGAGTAAAAAGGGTGGGTGACAACGAAATAGGTTTAACAGCTGACACATGGCTTTTTCCCATTGGCCCAAGGTTTAATAATTCCCCCTCCTTATCCTTAGGAAACTCATTCCCTTTTCATCATGGTTGCATTGACGTAGCTAGTTGGGGTTCATTTTAATTAAAAATTCATATTTACATGATGCCAAAACTATAAGGTGCTAGATAGCACGATATACCATCGACAACGATTCCAATCGCCAAAACATAACACAACCAAATCAATCTTGGGGATTTTTCCTTTAGCTCCACACCACGATTAATTATAATATATACATCATGTACCTTTTAATGCAAATGGGGTCAAAATCGGGGTGTTACATTCCCCTCCCCCTTTGAATAACACCGTCCTCGGTGTTCCAATACTTAGGAATACATACACAATTTACACATCCAAAATTTCCAAAATTTTGCAGATCTGTCCTACGTTCAATTATTTACTTTGAACTTTCAGGACCAAGCCCCTTGGCTTCTACAAGCTTCTCCTGCTGGTTCTTAGCTTTTGGCTCATCCCCAAATCTAGGAACTTTTTGGCTGCTACCCTCTTGATGTTCTCTTGTTGGGCAGTTCTGGTGGCAATGATGCCCTCTGCATCTCCAACATTTCACTGGCTACTTCATCTTTACCTGCTCAAATTCCTTTGAGTTTTCATGCCTAGAACATTTCTTAACAGATCGCTTGTACGAATGTCCCATCATTGATCCACTTTCCTTGCCTTTATGGATTGCCCCCAGAAGGATTTTTACCTCCTTTTGCAAACCAATAGAGTCTTGCAAAATCTGGTGGTTCATCTCATTCTGCCTTTTCTGTATCTTGAGCATCTCTCTAGGATTTTCTTGGGTCTTGGAAATTGTTTGAAGGAGACTTCCCTCCAAGTCCAATAGCTTTTGGTCAGCTACCATGATCAATGTGCACAACTGGATTTCACTTTTCTCACCTGTGAAATGCATCATTGTAATTTTGTTAGGCCAAGCATAATATAGGCATTAAAATCAGTCAACTAATTTCCCAGTTGGCATGACAGTCCAAGTCTCATCAATGAGTCTTTCATATTTTTCAAGCCTTCCCAACAGGCACATGATCTCATTCATGTCCATTCTTGGGTAGGGAATTAACTATTCCAGCATTCACAATTTATTTTAAGCAAATGAACACATTCTATTTTCATCCATAGATGCACTCAACAAACTTCTGTTTTCATAATTGCATAAGTATATATATATATATATATATATATATATATATATATATTATAATAATAATAATAATAAAGGAAAGAGAGATTAGCAAGAGTTTTTCCCCTCTTTGTTTTGTTCCATCCTGGAGCCTACACCACCACTGTGGCTTTTCATGCTCTCAGCCTCTTTCACTTCCCGTGGATGTTGGACCAATCCCTCTTGGTCATGACACTTAGTGTCTCCGGTCTATTTCAGACCTCTAAACCAATGGAGCCTCCCCACATGGTTTTTCCTCGGCTGCTAGGAACTTCACAGTCTCACTAGCACCTTTTTCATTACTGCTCATTCTGAGCTCTTCAGGACAGTCACATGTCCACATGCACCCCTAGGATGCTTCCATATTCCTCGCTCCTAGCGATACCTATACTCAAGCATTGACTAAATTCACATGTTTAGTTTATTCTCATTGGTCTTTATCTCTTAAACAAGAGCTTAAACATCACAACCAAATCATATACATATGTATATTCCTTGAGCGAGAATTTGCAAAATAATCCAATACTTATCTATATTGTGCGTTTCCTCGTTGGTCCACAAGATCCTGCTTCGCTTTGCAAGCCTTGGGATCACCTATGGACTTGGATGTTAGGTCAACACATAGGCTGCTCCACAACATCAAATAACTAATGTCCAGCTAGTACACCTTCACGTCGACTGGGCTTGGAACTTTACCACGACCATTTCCAAGTCAAGGATCTACTATGGATCCCTAGGCATATAACAGCCCTATTTCAGCAACACCTTCACAACACCTCATCACATCCCCACTTATACCAACAATAATACATACACTTATATCAACAACACACTTATATCAACCATAAATGACCAATTCTAGGTCCAGGATCTACTATGGATCCCTAGGCATATAAAATCCCTATTTCGGTGACATCTTCACCACATCCTTTTATACATATCAAGCACAGTCAAGCCAACCTATAGTTGGGTTTATCAAATCGTCCATCCAAGCCAATACACAATTGGGTTTTTCAAGCTGCAGGAAATCAAGTCATCATTGTAACAACCATTTACCCTTTTCTCTCTAGTGTGCAACACCTGACTGCATTTGTTTAGCCTGACAACACAAGCAATACATGCAAACTCATCAGCGTTATTGCTCTAAAAACCATAATCATGTTTCATATAATTCTCTATCAAGTATTGAGACACTAGGAGTGCGTCCATCCCCTACGGTGTAATCAATATTGAAAACCCTTTCATGATCCGACATCGGGAAAGTGTGCACCCCTTTCCGATGTGAGCCACGTAGGCCCTATCCATACTCAAGCAATATTTCATAATGGAAATAAAATCAAAACATGCCCTACATATTGAATTTAACAATTAGACATGCATATTCTTAGCTAGGGTCACAGAACACTTATCCATTTGCAGATACAATATTCCTTCATTAGTGAGGAATGGGGGCTCCCTTCTCTGAGTTGACAGTCCCTCGGTTTTCCATCCCAACTCCTTTTCACATTTCATATTCACACATGTCTTACTGACATAATCCATACCATCTCACTCATGTTTCTTACCAACATGTAGTGTAGATGAGACATTTTCAAAATGTCCAATGGAGTTTCACCCGAAACCCATTTCCAAGATAGGGGAAAACCTCCCCATAAATTTTGGCTCCTTCAGGCCATCACGCATGGTCTTTCTGCAATGTGTACCCCTGGCACATTCATCAAGTAGCCAAATAGTCAATCATTACCTGATAATACAATCCAAATTGATTGTTCCATAACCAAGCAATGACATTAGTAATTAAATTCAATAAGAATTTGCAACTCTGTCCACTACAGAAATTGATTTGCTTAGCAATGAGGTGATCCTCATTTGTGGGTCTCTTGTAAGTAGCACTACTATGCCCATTATAATTTTATGCTTACTATCATAACATGAATACCCACTTACAATGCGTCCTCCTGACACAATTCTATGCAAGCCAATAGTGATTAGTAGTTGTCAGCAATTTCTCAAATCCGAAATTCACAAATTCAAATTTGACAACTCATTATGCATACAAGCTAGCTTCATAGCCATGAGACTCTTCTCATGAGGTTTGGCTCTTTCACATGGTAGATTTCAGCCTTTGTCAGGGTCTTATTCACATTGGCATGCCCTAGGCAATCTACCTGAAACCTTAACTTCAATCAACCAAACACTTGGTAAGTCTTGATGCATATAACTTTTTCCATTGCTGCAACAATCACTAAAGCATTTTCAGAATTATAAAATTCAAATACTTCCAGCTGTTAGCATATCAATATTACCAAAACCCATTTACTTCACACGATCATTATCCTACTTTAAATTACAAGGTATAGTCACATCATTTATGCAATTTAAATGAAATGTTTAGATACTCCTTACTTCACAAGCATATCATTTGTACCACCTTGCCCTTCCATAGAGAAATTCCGGCAGTCAATCGATCATAACTACCCTCTTCATGCACTTACTATCCTGCATTCATAACAGCTCTTGAAAGGATTCTATAATTATCATCAATTTGTCATTTCATCCATTGGTTAGTCATAATAACGCATGCACTATCTCAATGTATTCACGCAATGCATCACAACATTTGCACCCCTATTTATGTATGCATATTTACAACATTTACTCAAACTTTTCATATGCGTTCATTCAATGCATAACTACAAGATTTATAAAATCTCTTAATGCATATCCACTCAATGCTACCTTGTATTGATTCAGGAATACTATGCATTCAATCATACCATGGCCTAACCATGACTACCTCATATAGGATGCATTACTATAATCACAACCACCAGTCCTCGCTTGTTCTAGTTATTAAGTTCATATCAACATTCGCAAGGCAGGATCTATTTCTATATGAATGTAATATAATTTTTTAAATAACCACCTGGTGTGAGACCTCTTTCCTTTACTACTCCATGCAATTTTCATAATTAAACCATTACCTGCATGGATCCTACTTACACCCTCGACATTACCAGTTTAGTCGGTATCTTGCAGAGGATTGTGGAATTCGCTCTCCATCTTCTTGATCATGGATTTGTTGCCTTATCCCTTTATCCATAGGGTTTCTGGTCACCTTTATCAACATCAACAACATATTCATCCATGCTCATGTTGTCGTTGGTCTTTCCACCAATACCAACACCAATACAATATTTACCATTAGTGGTTCATTGTAAATGTATAACTCCCACAACTCTTACCAACATGTAACATCCTATGCACGCAAAGAATACCCTCATACATTTTATGTACAAAATTTATAAAATATAAATATAGTTAGCAAGATAGGGGTTAAGGAATTTTCCCTTTCAAATCCCTCATCTTTGCATGGAATTCCTCTTCCACATAATAGCTGGTTCGTCTTTGTGGTCTTTGCTACTTCTAGGCATGCAATTCTCAGATTTGTCCATATTAATAGCAACATTGTTTGTCAAAACAACCACTAGTACTTTTATGTTCCTCATTCAAAATATGGTGGTTCTCCACTGTTCTCTACTGGATACACTTTCCAACACCTATCCCCATGCTCCATTCTGACTTTGGGTGTGAAAATCACACTACTTCTAAAATGACGATTTTCACCAAATCTCTGCATTTTTACACACCACTGTATTTTGGTCTGGGTGCCAACTTCAGCCACCTGTAGGAGCAAGTCTAGGAAGATTCGGGAAAACTTTTCTATTGGGAAAAGTTAGTGCATACAACAAGGAACACTCAGTAACTTGTGGGTCTCATTTCCGATGCACCATTCATTTTTTTATGAATTTTGCGTTTGACTAATTTGCCCACAACATAGAATTTTCTTTTCACAAGAATGACTGTCTCAGGGGACGACGGGGGTCAAGGGGGCTTGCCCCCTTGTGGCTTTCGCCACTGCAGGGTGGGTCGAGGGTAGCGCACTCGTTTTTTTTTTTTTGTAAATCTTTTGTTTTCATGCAATCTGGAACATAAGATCACTGCCATTTTTCTCCTTTTTAGCCCTGTAAATCCACTGAAAAACTGCTGAAAATCCCACTAAAAAACTGCTAAAATCTGCTGAGAAATCCCACTTGAAAACTCAAATTTTTTTTCCTTTGTTAAATCGGGTCTCTTCCCAACTAATCTTTCGATGTATCAATTCCTTAGTTGACTAAGCTTCCGACATATCGGGTCGCTAGTTGACTAAGCTTCCGACACTTCGGCGGTCTGATCTTCATCTTTCATCCGACGCTCCTCGGCGGTCAAATCAACTAAATTTTTCGACGTTTTGGGCCGATCCTCCTCTGGCTTTCGACATATCGGTGGGTTGATCCTCTAATTTTCTCTGACATTTCGGTGGTCTTCAAGAGATCCCTACCGACACTTCGGCTTCGTCGACCTTTTCTCCGCTGGCAGCATCGAAAGTCCTTCCATATAAATGTGCCGACGTTTTGGCACCCTTCAACTAAATCCTTTCGATGATCTCAACACGTAGAAAATTTTTGAATTTTCACCCACGTCGGCTCAATCATGTACTGTAATCTACCGTCGTTGCGGCTCAAACCTGCCAACCCAGCCAACGTATCGACGCCTTCATCATCTTTCTTCTGCCACCGTTGCGGCGCCTTCATACTTTTCCATCCGCTTCGTCGGCTCAAACTTCCTCTATCTCTCGCCGTCACTAGGGTCTATATCAGAGGGTCTTCCAACTAAGTCTTCTGATGATCCGACAGTCCTGACACTTAGAAAATTTTCTTGAAAATTCCTTCCAACTGTCTCTCATCGGGTGGACTTCCGCCTAGGCTATCTGATGCATTGAAGGAGCTTTTGGCTAAGTCCTCCGACGTATCAGGTGGGCTTCAGCCTAAGCCATCCAATGATTTCACACTTATCAAAATTTCTGAAATTTTCTTGTCATCTTCTCTGATTTCTCATTTCTCTTCTACTAGGCAGAGGGAAACCTGCCTCTGTTGCTGATTCTCATGGCCCATGGAGGCCCATGCTGCAACATAAGCTTTGATACCAATCTGTAACGTCCCCGACCCTCTGACCAGTGAAAAGGATGCTACCACGCTATGATATAACCTGGGCAGCTAGCCCCATGAAGTTTTACATAACTAAAAACTGACAAACTAAAATGCTTTGATGCAAGACATGCAGAGGTGCATAATTATTAAGCATACAGCGGAATCAAAACCATAAATTCAAGAATTCAACAAGTTCATCATAATGCATTTGACATCAATATAATTGCAAATATGGGATAGTCAATATTACTTATCTTATGCATTATTCGTCCCATAACCAGCTACGTTGCTGCAACGTTCCACCCAACCATAGGCCAGTGTGCTCCTTAATCTCTCAGCAACACTGCCACCCCCAATCTGGGCATGATTTCCCAAGGAATAAGGAACAAGCAGTCTTACACACAGCCAAGAATACACAAATAAGAAAGCCAACACAGTTGGGTTTATCAGGCCATCAACAAATCATCCAAGCCAACATAGTCCGAAGACTAACTACTACATACATGCAGCAAAACAAGTGGTTCACATCTCAGGCGGGGAAATCTGAATCCTGAGTCATTCTTGGCCCTATCATGGCCAAAATGTCTCAATAATAGCCATAACAAACCCAAAAATAAAAACAAGCCACATCAAACCACAAATCGTGGGGAAAACAGTAGCCCCGATCTCAACATTGAAGCAACATGAAAATACACAGCCTGAAATAGAAGAGGTGATCAGAATCTCAGCCTGGGCAGGGAAAACATATACTCAGACCACAAAATTGGTATGGAAACATGCCCCCATAGTAGAAATAGTGAATGGCCCCTTCACAGGGAAATCGTGGATGGCAGAAAACGGCTTCTTGGCTTGCTGCGTGAGGAAACAATGAAGAATCCCAGCCTGTGTGTGAGGAGAATAATGCAGAATCCCAGCCTATGCGTGAGAAGAAGGGAGTGACCGTCTCTACATGTGGATGAAAAAAAATCAAGAAATGGAAGAATGGAATTGTTTTCCTCCTTTCCCACGTGAAGTGAGAGTCCGCTGGTGGAGTGTGCATGTGGGCAAGGGCTGATAGTCCTGCCACACACCACTGCCCAGCAATAACTATTCCAACTAATCAACATAATTTTTAATGTGGTAGTTGAATGATGAGACAAGGAAAGGTGAGTGAGTAAAAATGGTGGGTGACAACGAAATAGGTTTAACAGCTGACACATGGCTTTTCCCCATTGGCCCAAGGTTTAATAATTCCCCCTCCTTATCCTTAGGAAACTCATGCCCTTTTCATCATGGTTGCATTGATGTAGCTGGTTGGGGTTCATTTTAATTAAAAATGCATATTTACATGATGCCAAAACTATAAGGTGCTAGATAGCATGATATACCATCGGCAACGATTCCAATCACCGAAACATAACACAACCAAATCAATGGTGGGGATTTTTCCTTTAGCTCCACACCACGATTAATTATAATATATACATCATGTACCTTTTAATGCAAATGGGGTCAAAATCGGGGTGTTACAATGCCCTAGCCCCTAGAAGCACCACCTCTCTGCAGCAAATCCTATGATGTCCGTCCCCTATGATGTTCATTGGCCATACGATGAGCTCCTACCCTCACACATCAGGGGGCAATCTGTTAACCCAAAAAATCCCTCATTCAGTTCTACATGGCCTACACCACCCAAGGACACCCATTCACAACCCTCCATTAGACTCCCACACCCTCAAAAAGGCTTAAGGATGAAGAAAAGGGCTTAAAAACCCCAAAAAGGAGCCTAAATAACTCTCCTAGGGGCTAAAGCCTCGAAAAAGGGGCTAAAACCCCTCAAAGGAGCCTAAAACCCTAAAAGGAGCTAAAGTTAGGGCGGACAGGGCTAAAATCCAAAAAAAGGGGCTAAAGCCTGGACCAAGGGCTTAAAACCCTAAAACCCAAAAAAAGCTATAAAAGGAGGGTGGGGGGTCACTCTCAAAGACACTTCTCCCTTGCATATTGTTATGCTACCCATGGATGCCTTGAGACCTCTTTACCTCTCAAGCCACCCACATCCCCCTCTCTTCCACTCACATTCCCCATTGAGCCATAGCTCCTCCTCCATTGCTGAGTGGGATAGAAAGGTGCTTCCTTCCAGCCAGGGCATGGTTGCCCATTTCACCAAAGGAGAGGTATAATATTGTATTGTTTATGCATTTTTATTTAGTATTTTAGTTTCTTTTTGACCCATGTTTGTTTGCAAGTTTGTTTATTGACATGTTTTGCAGGTTTATTTCTATTCATTAGTTGTTTGCAGGTAGCTAGAGTTAAGCCCTAACCTTGTTTGTAGAGGGGATTCCAGCCATTTCTTTTCTTTATGTCTTGTTCTTTGCTTTTTGTCCATTTCTCTTTCTTTTCAGCATTTTCACACGCAGGAACCTACCCTTCTGTCCTATAGATAGAAGGGAGCCATTCTTGCCCTTGTAGCAAGGAGAAATCCCTGCTACACACCTAGTTCTGAAATAGGTGGAGTAGAAGAAGTAGTACATGAAAATGATCTAAATTCACTCCCAAGTGACTCTGAAAAATATGGAGAAATCACATGAGTATGAAGAAGTTTTTATTGAAAATACTGAAGATAATTTTGAGACACATGCTAACTTGGAAATGAAACAAAGAGCATCTACTAATGTATGCTTGAACTATGAAGGAGTACCTACTGATGGGTGCTCACAACTCTATGTTGGTGACATAGAGATAAGATTTCAAAATGTTGTTGCAAGCCAAAATTCCTTTAAACATGAAATTGAAGACCTTGTAGCAGTTGAAGAAGAAACAAGATCAACTTCCCCATCACCACTTGAGCTTCATGAAGTTGGTCCAAGCAAGAAGGAAGAAGATGAGGAGGTTCATTTGCAAGAGCCTCATTTTCTTGAAGGGTCCTTAAAGACGAATGAAAAGAATATCCAAGAGGCCCTTAGCATACTCCATGACACTCAAGCATTGGTATCAAATTCTTGTTGGAGAGCTACTTCCTTAGAGGATCCATCCTTCCTTGAAGACATGGAGAAGATCCAAAGAGCAATGTGCAACATCAAAGGTAATTTCATGTCTTTGTTTTTTGATAGAAAAATTTTCATTGATCTTATTTAATGGTTACATGAATCCTACTTGAAGAATAATGAAGTTATTGATAAGCTCACAGCTCAAAATGAGCAACTTCTTGAAAAGTTGCAAGACACTTGTTTTTGCTCCAATGTTTGAGATTTTCATAAGGTAGATTGCTTGGAGGATTCTCATGACATGATGGATCATGAGAAACATGAAAAAATGCAGGTTCTTGATGTTCTTGAGGATTATAGTGATGAGATACAATCACTAATAATGGTGGAAGAGGAACTTGAGTTGCCTCTTGAAAATGGTTACACAATTTTTGAAGAAGTGCATAATTCCACCACCTTGGAACCAACCCATGAAGAAATTTTTGCATTTTCTATGGAGGTGAATAATCCTACCCCTATGGATACTTCACATTATGACAATTTTTCACTTACTGATCATTTGGGTGAGTTGGTTCTTTCTC
>LPNX010446049.1:220579-262280 GCA_001517045.1 Pseudotsuga menziesii
CGAATGAAGTATGGGTGAAAGGGTTCTTTTTTATGGTGCCACATGAGGAGTATGGAACTCCTAGATTGGATTTTTATGATGACATGGTTGGAGCACATTATTATTTACATTTTTAGTAGCATCATTTTTTGCATTATGATGATACACATTGTAATGTCCCAGTTTTGACCCCGTTACATTAGATGTATATGATGTATAAATTGTAAATGATCATGGTGTGGAGTTAAAGGCCAAGACCCCACCATTGATCAGTAATGCTATGTTTTGGATTTAAATTGTCACCAATGGCGTATCGGGGCATGCGGCATATATATTATGTTGGTCATCATGTAAATATGCATCTATAATTAATTGAATGAACACAACCAGCTACGGGGCAACTAAATTGAAAGGGGCATGATTTTCACAAGGATAAGGATGTGGGGGATTTATCAAACCTTGAGACAAAAGGGGGGGAAAAACCCATGTGTCATTTTCTTTTGTTTTATTCCAGCTACCTCCATTTAATAATTTCTACTGGCAGCTGAGGGAAGTTATGGCAGTTAATTGTTTTGGGAGTGGGGTGGCAGGACTGTCAGTCCTTGCCTCCATGCACACTCCACCCACAGCAGTTGACTTCATAATGGAAGGAAAAACCTTCACGCACTCTTCACTCACGCAGACATTTTTCTCTCTCCATGAGTTGCTAAAAGCGGAGGCACTTGCAATTCGCGTCCTCTGGTTGTCTGTTCATCCTCACACAGAACCATTGTCTGCCCACCATTCTCACGCACAGGAATTTTCCTGGTTTTTCAACTGAAGCAGCGAGCTGAGGGCCGTTCTCTCTCACCCATGAATTGTTGTGAATGAATAGGAAATGAACATGTTGAATGAATGCTGGCTTCAATGTATGATGTTTTCGTTGTGCATGATAGATGATTGCATCTGTGCATGATAGATGATTGCATCTGTGCATGATAAATGTTCATGTGTGTATGTTTAAGCATTCTGTTTATGAATTTTTAAGCCTGTACATGATCATGGGGCTCTTAGCCTGAGTGGTTTAAGCCATGGAGATCATGTCCTCTTTGCCGGTCGGAGGCATGGGGATGTGACAATATGGTATCAGAGCTCTGGGTTGCAGCAATGGGCCTCTATGGGCCAAGAAGATGCAGTGACAGAAGGTAGAATTACCTTCTCTGTTCAGCAGAGCAACAACAAGTTTCAAAAAAATTGCCTAAGTGTTTGAACCGTCGGAAGGATTGGCAGAATTGACTTCCACTGTAGAGGAAGCTTTAACTTTTTCCCATCCGTTGTTGCAGACGATGAAGCGATTCCGCATCCGACGTGAAAGTCATCCGACCGTTGAAGCCATAGAAAGGTTAAAAATTTTGCTAAGTGTTGAAGTGTTGGGTAGTCGGGTCATCGGAAGGTTAGAGGTTCCGACTTCCGATGTGGAGGAAGAAGGAAGGGTCTGGGCGTCCGCCTTTGTGGAAGGATTCGCGAAGTGAAATTCCGCCAATCGGAAGGGGAAGTGGTCTGTCAGTCCGCCGTTGTGGAAGTGAAATCGCTAAAGCTTCCGACCAGAAAGGCCGCCGACGCCCAACGTTGATATTTCTCCAAGTAAGAGCGGAAATCAGAAGGATTCGGACTTTTGTGAGCCGTCGTTGCGGAAGCAGGAGCATTAAGGCTTCCGATCCAAAAGACAGCCGACACCCAGCGTTAAACTTGTTCTAAGTACCGATCGGTAGAAGTTAAGATTTGGCGAGCCACCATTGCGGAAGCCAAATTCATTTGGCTTCTGATGTCAGGAGTCCGCCGACGTCCGACATTCAAAATTGTTCCAAGTGCCAAATCGGAAGAAGTTATGGTTTGCACGTCCGTCGTTGCGGAAGCTGAAGGCATTTTCCAGCCGATCAAAAAGACTGCCAACGCTGCAAGAGAAAGTGTGTCGATCGGAAGAGGAAAGGGAAAGAGCATCCGCTGTTGCGGAAGCTGAAGGCATTTGCCGGCCGATCAAAAAGACTGCCGATAGCCGATGTGGAAAGGAATCCGACAGCCAATTTCAACTGTTTTTAGAGGGATTTTTCAGTTTTTTTTCAGGGGAATTTTCAGGGCTGAAAAAGAGAAATTGGCAGCGATCTAATGAAGCCACAAGGGGGCAAGCCCCCTTGACCCCCGTCGTCCCCCTCAGACAGTCGTTCTTTGATGAAGAAAATTTTGTGTGTTTGGGCATTTGTAATTTTATGATTATTCCAAGATAAGGTAAGTAATGTTGATTTGTATCAATGTATGCATCTAACAATTGTGTTATTAACACGTTTGTAGAATTATAGTCACCTTCAAGAGAAGTATTCCAGGTAGTGCAGTTTGGTAAGTAAGGGGTGGTTCAGTATGAGAACTCATGATCGATATGATGCTCGGGATTCTGATGAGCATTCCTGAGATGCCATGGGAGAAAATGTACGTAATAGAAATGATGACATAGAGTCTAATGGAAGGAGATTCCAAGAGACACCGTCAGATGTTGCAGCCACTATGAGAAGCTTGATTAAGTCCTAGGAAGAGCAGCATCAGTTGAATGTTGCTATGTTGCAAAGT
Source organism: Pseudotsuga menziesii (assembly GCA_001517045.1). Taxonomy (NCBI): domain Eukaryota; kingdom Viridiplantae; phylum Streptophyta; class Pinopsida; order Pinales; family Pinaceae; genus Pseudotsuga; species Pseudotsuga menziesii. Next base: position 223,160 of record LPNX010446049.1, read on the forward strand.
TTGATAGACTTGCAAAGAAAGATAGACTCTGGGTGAGGTACAGCAAGACCAGAAGGCAGTAAGAGCAGTACTAGGAGAAGGAGAAGGACTTCTAGTGGATCATCTGATTCTGAAGAATCCAGTGGGGATTCCAGTTCTTCTTCTCATAAAAGAAAAAGAAAGAGACACCATAGGGATCGCTCTCGAGATGAATTTAATAAAGCAAAACCTCCTACGTTTGATGGTGAGGTAAAGACTGGACAAGAAGCTGAAGCTTGGCTTCTTGGTATAAAGAAGTACTTTCAAGTGCATGACTATTCAGGAAACATGAAGGCAAGAGTTGCCATATTCAATCTGAATGGAAGAGCATCCATTTGGTGGGAACACTTCAAGCAAGTAAAGAGGATCAGTGAAAGGAGACTTAAGTGGAAGCAGTTCAAGAAGTATTTTAAGCAGAAATACCTATCTGACAAGTATTATGATGACAAGATTAAGGAGTTCCATGAGTTGAGATTGGGACAACAGACCATGGAAGAGTATGCAAATAAGTTTTTGGAGTTGTTGAGGTATGTCCGGTACATCAGAGATGAAAAAGTGAAGGTCCATCATTTTCTGAGTGGATTACCTTAGTCTTATAAAGATAGAATTGAGTTTTATGAGCCCAGGACTCTTGAAGAAGCAATAAGAAAAGCTAAGTATTGTTATGAGAAAAGAAAAGGTAAGCCGGATTACCATAAGGCATGGAAGGACAAGAAGAATGAAAAGTTCGAACAAAGAAAGAAAGGTTTCAAACCTTCTAATTTCAGGAATCAGCAGAAGCAGCCATCCCAAGCTGCGAGTAAACCAGTTGGAGTGACAGGAGAAAAGCCTAAGGATCCACAACAGAATAGAGGACCACTTCAATGTTGGATGTGGAGGACCCCACATGCGCAAGAATTGTCCACTCGAGAATGAGAGTGCAAGGCTGGTTTATAATGTTCAAGAAGCAGAAATAGTGGGTCAAGTAGCAAGGGAAATTCCTAGGATCTATGCAGCACTGGAGGATCGCCAGGCAGATCACTAGTCAGTTGTAGTTGAAGTAGCAGGTAATATTGTTGAGCAATCTGTTTCTATTTTGATTGAACCTGGTTCTACTCACAGTTACACTACTCCTAGAGTAGTGGAGATTTGTGCTTTTAAGAAAGTGAAGCATAGGAAATATTGGTTAGTTCAGCTAGCCACTAGAACTAAGAGAAAGGTCAGTGAAGTGGTAGAGAAATGTCCATTGGTCATGAATGGATTGGTCACTTGTATAGATCTGAATGTTCTACTGCTTGGTTCCTATGATGTTCTCATTGGAATGGATTGGTTAGAAGCTCACAGGGTGAAGCTTGATTGTTACAATAAGACTTTTGAATGCATGAATGAAGAAGGAAACCTAGTAGTTGTGAAAGGCATTCCAAAGGTGATTTCAGTACGGCAGGTTTTAGCAATGCAGTTAAAGAAGTTCTGTAGGAAAGGTTGCCAGTTGTATGCAGCTCAGATTTTGGAGGAAACGATAGAGGAAACTCCGAGGTTGGAGGACTATTAGATGTTACGGGAATTCGGGGATGTGTTTCCTGATGAGATTCCAGGGCTTCCTCCAAAGCGGGACATTGACTTCACTATTGAACTTGTGCCAGGAGCAGCACCAGTGTCCAAGGCACCCTACAGAATGAGTACTCCGGAGATGCTAGAATTGAAGATGCAACTGCAAGAGTTGTTGGACAAGAAGTACATCCAACTGAGTGTGTCTCCTTGGGGAGCACCGGTTCTATTTGTAAAGAAGAAAGATGGTACACTCAGGTTATGTATTGATTACAGACAGTTGAACAAGGTTACTGTGAAGAATAAATATCCTTTGCCTAGGATTGATGACCCCTTTGATCAAATGAGAGGAGCAAAGGTATTTTCTAAGATTGACTTGAGGTCTGGTTACCATCAGGTGAGAATCAAGGATGAAGACATTCATAAGACAGCCTTCAGGACAAGGTATGGGCATTATGAGTTTGTAGTGGTACCATTTGGCCTTACAAATGCACCAGCTACATTTATGTGCCTCATGAATAGTGTCTTCAGCAGGTATTTGGACAAGTTTGTTCTTGTTTTCCTTGATGACATTCTTGTTTACTCTAAGAATGAGGAAGAGCATGAAGAGCATTTGAGACTGACATTGAGTTTGCTTAGGGAGCATCAGTTGTATGCAAAACTGAGCAAGTGTGACTTCTATAGAGATAGAATTCAGTACTTGGGTCACATTATCTCCAAAGAGGGTATATCTGTGGACCCTGAAAAGATTGAAGCCATTATGAATTGGCCTACTCCAAGAAATGTGATAGATGTAAGATCTTTCATGGGACTTGCAGGATATTACAGGAGATTCATCGAGGGATTCTCCAAGGTTGCACATGCAATCACTTCTTTGCAAAAGAAGGGAATGAAGTTCGAATGGACATCGAGGTGTGAAGAAAGCTTCCAGCGGTTGAAGAACCTTCTCACCAGTGCACCAGTATTGAAAGTTGTAGATCCAGAGAAATATTTTGTGGTGTGTACCGATGCATGTGGACAAGGGCTTGGAGGAGTCCTTATGCAGGACAACCACGTGATATGTTATGAGTCAAGAAAGATGAAGGAACATGAGAAGAACTATGCCACTCATGATCTATAACTTGCAGCCATAGTGCATGCTCTCAAGATGTGGAGACATTACTTTATGGGAAGGAGATTTGAGCTCAGGACAGATCATTGTGGACTGAAGTATTTGTTTGATCAGCCTACCTTGAATGCTAGGCAAGCAAGATGGCTGGAATTTTTATGTGAGTTTGATTTTGAAATCAAGCACATAAAAGGGAAGGAAAACAAGGTAGCTGATGCACTCAGAAGGAAAATGCGAGAAATGCATGTGGCATCTCTTAGTATTTGCCAATCAGATTTGAGGCAGCAGATTACTAATCATGTTGCCGGAGATGAATTGTATGAGCAGGTAAAAGACAAGTTGCAGCAGCAAAGTCTTGAGAAGAGGTATGAGGGATATAAATTGGAAGAGGATGGACTTCTCACTTTTAAAGGCAGAATTTATATTCCAGATGTTGCATATCTGAGGAGAGTTGTTTTGGATGAAATCCATCAAGCTCCGTATTTTGGTCACCCAGGATATCAGAAGACAATTGCTACAGCTAGAAAGCAGTACTTTTGGCCAGGTATGAAAAAGGACATGGCTGAGTACATTTCAAGGTGTATGAAATGTCAACAGGTAAAGTTTGAGCATCAACATCCCGCAGGCTTGTTGCAGCCTTTTCCAGTTCCGGAATGGAAATGGGAAGTTATTTCCATGGATTTTATTACAGGATTACCGATGACTTGGAGACAACATGATTCCATCATGGTTGTGGTAGACAAGTTGACTAAGGCCGCACATTTTATACCGGTTAAGTCTACATATGAGACTGGCGACATTGCAAAGATCTTCATGAAGGAGATATTCAAATTGCATGGGCTTCCGAAGGCAATAGTATCTGACAGAGATGTCAAGTTCACTTCCAACTTTTGGAAGGGGTTGTTTGCAGATTTGGGTACAAAGCTAAACTTCAACACTGCATACCATCCTCAGACGGATGGGCAGACCGAGAGAGTTAATCAGGTGCTTGAAGATATGCTTCGCATGTACGTGATGGAAAAACCAACCAAGTGGGAAGATTATTTTCACTTGGTGGAGTTTTCTTATAACAATGGACATCAGGCATCCTTGGGGATGAGTCCGTATGAAGCTTTGTATGGAAGAAGGTGTAGGACACCAGTGACTTGGGATAATCCAATGAACAGGATTGTGCTTGGACCAGAATTGCTCAAGGAAATGGAGCAAGAGGTCGTAAAGATCAGGGAGAAGCTGAAAGCAGCACAAGACAGACAGAAAAGCTATGCAGATAAGCATAGAGTGAACAGAGAGTTCAGTGTTGGGGATCATGTTTACCTCAGAGTGAGGGAAAGGAAGAGTTCCTTGAAACTTGGAAGTTGTTCCAAATTGTCACCGAGATACTGTGGGCCATTTGAAGTGCTTGAAAGAATAGGGCTAGTTGCATATAGACTTGCATTGCCTGCTAGCACTAGAGCTCATAATGTTTTTCATGTTTCTTTGCTTAAAAGATATGTACATGATCCTAACCATGTGATAAATTGGGATGTGATTCAGGTGGAACCCGAGGGAGAGTTCCGAATCGAGCCAATGCGCACCTCGACAGGAAGGTCACAATGCTTCGGAACCGATCCATAGGTCAGGTAAAGGTGCAATGGGAGCACTACGGACCTGAAGAGGCTACATGGGAGCTGGAGGATGCCATGCGATTGGCACATCCATTTTTGTTCAATTCTGCGGAACACTGAGGCGATACCAGTGTAGCATTTTGTTCAAATTTTGTAAAGCACTGAGGACAGTGCTATTGAAGGGGGAGGGGAATGTAATGTCCCAGTTTTGACCCCGTTACATTAGATGCATATGATGTATAAATTGTAAATGATCATGGTGTGGAGTTAAAGGCCAAGACCCCACCATTGATTAGTAATGCTATGTTTTGGATTTAAATTGTCACCGATGGTGTATCGGGGCATGTGGCATATATATTATGTTGGTCATCATGTAAATATGCATCTATAATTAATTGAATGAACACAACCAGCTACGGTCGTGGCAACTAAATCGAAAGGGGCATGATTTTCACAAGGATAAGGATGTGGGGGATTTGTCAAACCTTGAGCCAAAAGGGGGGGAAAACCCATGTGTCATTTTCTTTTGTTTTATTCCAGCTACCTCCATTTAATAATTTCTGCAGGCAGCTGAGGGAAGTTATGGCAGTTAATTGTTTTGGGAGTGGGGTGGCAGGACTGTCAGTCCTTGCCTCCATGCACACTCCACCCACAGCAGTTGACTTCAGAATGGAAGGAAAAACATTCATGCACTCTTCACTCACGAAGACATTTTTCTCTCTCCACGAGTTGCTAAACACGGAGTCACTTGCAATTTGCGTCCTTTGGTTGTATGTTCATCCTCACGTAGAACCATTGTCTACCCACCATTCTCACGCACAGGAATTTTCCTGTTTTTTCAACTGAAGCAGCGATCTGAGGGCCGTTCTCTCTCACCCACGAATTGCTATGAAGGGCCATTCACGTTTTCAGCTGTCTCATGGATGGGTATGGTCATGTAATTGTTTTCCCATTTCTTTAATGTTGAATTCCGAACCATGGCTATTCCTGTGAGATTACAGTGGCCGCCATTCACCCACGATTTGCTATGTAGCTGTGGTCTCTCTCTTGCATTGTGAATGTTGTGGTTTTCTTTATATTTTGGGGTCGGGAGTCTATTCTTTTCACACATAGAGCATGCAGGGACGTTTTGGGACTATTGATTTTCCCCATGTTGTGAATTGTGTGCACTGATACGCTCAGTGGCCTATTGAAATCCGCCTTGAAGTCGTTTTCCCCTGTTTAAGCTGTAATAGCTAAATTAATTGCCAGAGTGCAATGGTTGGTCTTCGGACTGTGAGAGGAGCAGAGATGTTGGCTTAGATTTGCTTGATAAACCTGGTGGCTGGAAACCACACAGACAGAGCTAGAGGGCTGGCCTTCTTCTCCATCACCCCTGAATAGCACTGGAAGGGAATGCAGGGCCTGAGGGACTGTGTAGCAGAGAAGGGACTGATTCCTTGTGTTGGGTGTGGATGGGTGTCTTAGAGGTCAGGCTAGTTCTAGTGTAGGTGTCCTTGGCTCTGTAATGAACTCACCAGCTTAGCAATCTGCCTTCTCTAACTCCCTAATGGCCTGATAAACCCAACTGTGTTGGCTTGGCTGTGTTTTGTGTATCCCTGGCTATGTGTAAGCCTGCTTGTTCCCTTATTCCTTGGAGAATCATGCCCAGCTCGGGGGTGGCAGCGTTGCTGAGAGATTAAGGAGCACGCTGGCCTATGGTTGGGTGGAACATTGCAGCGACGTAGCTGGTTGCGAAAGGAGTTCTTCATAAGATAAGTGATCTGTCCATTTTACTTCTGCAACTGTAATGTCTATTAATGAATAGGAAATGAACATGTTGAATGAATGCTGGCTTCAATGTATGATGTTTTCGCTGTGCATGATAGATGATTGCATCTGTGCATGATAGATGATTGCATCTTTGCATGATAAATGTTCATGTGTGTATGTTTAAGCATTCTGTTTATGAATTTTTAAGCCTGTACATGATCATGGGGCTCTTAGCCCAGGTGGTTTAAGCCATGGAGATCACGTCCTCTTTGTCGGTCGAAGCCACGGGGACGTGACACAAATCTACATGGGTGCACCTATGATGTTCACTTGAGTCACTTGGAGACTCATGATTTTCCTTGCTCCTTGCTTAGTCTATTTGATGTTGGAGGAACTTCATCACACACTTGGGTGAAGAGATATGTGATTGAAGAAAATTCTTATTGGAAGAAAAATCCTCTGTTATTTCATGATGATATACATATTCATGGGTGCATTGATGAGACTTCTTTGATCCACTTGAAGTCTTCATGTTTTCTTTGCTCATTATTTGGTTCAGATTTTGGTGGAGATTCTTCATTCACTCCTTGGATGAAAGAACACGTGGTTGATTATATTGATGCATATTATATATCTTTGGAGTAGAATAATGGGACATGGGATCCTCACCTATGTCATTGGAGAAGATTTTATTGGTCACTTGAAGCTTATATGCACTTGGAAAATTGTAGTCTACTCATTGGGAGGTATAAGCACTTTCATGATTTCTTCATGAGGCACCTTCTTGATGTACATTCTTATTATGTTGTTATATACTTTGATGATATATATTATGCACTCATGATGTTTGGAAGAATGCATAAAAAAAATGGGATCCAGGAATTCTCTTCCCAAATGGTATGGGTTGGAGATCACTCTTAATTGTTGGAGTGCAATGCAAGCAATGGGACACCGGGATAGTTTTTAGTCCCATTGATTTCAAATTATTTGGGAAACAAGTAGTATGGGAGATGGATTCCCCATTTAATAAGGTGATTTTAATCAGAGTAGTACAGCAGCAAGAATGGTGGTTCCTCTCTGAAATATTCATGAAATCTAAAAGACTCAAGGTGGGTAGCTCAGTGGCAACTTCAAAGAATCATATAGAAAGCAAGTTATTCAACAACCATGTTTGAAATTGCTTGAGGACAAGAAATATTGGGAAGGGAGGATTTGTAAAGTCCCAAATTTTACATTGGGTCACAATGGCCAAATCACATTTTTCCATATTCATGAAAGTTGTCAAAGGGATGCTAAAAGTCAAATAATTGCCAAGGTGAAAATCACTAGTTTCCTAGCTTGGGGGTGGAAGCTTTGAGATTTGGAATAAGAGGGATAATAAATGATGTTTAGACATTAGAATTGGATAAATATTTAATAATTTATATTATTAAATAAATACAATATAAAATGGAAGTGGCAATGGAGCATGAAGACACATGCAGACTATGGGGCCCACACTAGCTAGAATTCCTATGTTAAATGGTATCTTTCTCTTGCAAATTTGAATATATGGGAAGTCTAATGTTTTTGTATGGATTATAATGTTAATATACTTGTAAATATACTTCATAGGTATAACTTGGGATGAATTGTAACTTACATGGGAGAGGAAGAGCCAAATGGGAGTTTCATGGACACTTGGCTAGATTCCCCTTACATTTATGACATCTATGACACCAATGATGGAGATTCTATGACAGTTATGACACAAGTAAGATATGAATGCTGAAATACTAACATAATTATATGTTAGGACTGAATATAACATCTTATAGGTGTAATTTGGGAATTGGAGAAGGCCAAGAGGCTCCTACTCAAAATTGGGAGAGGAGGAAAGGTGAAGAGAGAGGCCACATGGCATAGCATGAGAAACCACACCAATTCTAATTGGATTTGGTTTATGGATGGATTTGGAAACTTAGAAGACTAATAATATTTATAAAATATATGTATCATCCATGAGAATAATATTTTTCTCATTTGTGAATTGTGAGAGCTAGTGGATGACTAGTTTTCTTGCTTAAGCCAATTTCAAGGGTGAAAGATTCCCATTCTCGTTGGTGTTTGGAAAGGACACTCAAGTATTTCATGGATATTTAATGGAGTATTATTTTAATTTTCAAGCTACAGTAAATCATGTGGATTCTTATATGCCAGCACTCTCTCTCAACTATTTCCAGTTTTCACACCATATTCATGCCAATGGAGGGATTGCACTTTGGGTGAGCTATTGATTTCTTTGGAGAAGATTATAATACCAATTATATTATGTGATTATTTATATGCTATGTGTTTCATGTTAATAATACTCTCATTTATAAATACCCAAAATTATTCATGTAAAAATGTTGAACAATGAAGAAATAGTGTCATTTCCCCACTATCTTGTTGTGAACCATTGTAATGCTGATGATTTCAAATTGGAAGAGAATTTAATTTTCAATTTATGATTGGAATCAGTTCAATATTATATTTTATTCATTCTCAAAAATTTTCAAGTCAAAATTCCCAAGAGTTGTATATCAAAATGACTTTTAATGAGCAAGCAATGACCATTTCCACTCTATTTTGATATATGCCATGGTAATGCTTATTATTTCGAATGGAGGAATGTATATCCTATAAATGTGTGATGGATGGACTGTAATTAATGTTTATTTCAAGTCTCATTTTCATTACTTAAGCATTGGAAGCCATTTTACTCATTTGTATTGCATTGTGAGAAGATTTGGTGCATTTACCCCAAGGGTCAAAATTGTGACTTGGGAGTTGTTTTGGAAAGAGTCATAACAGCCTGTATAAACTGAACCATGATGAATATGAGACTTTTAAAATTTCCCTTACACATACCCATCCTATTTTAATAAATTCAAGTGACTTTGGGATCATTTGCGAATCCATTTCCGACAATTACCCGGGGGGAATTGGAGCCCCAATTTGCTAGTAAAGACTTCTGCTTTGAACAAAATATTAAAAAAGTTTGTAGATGTAATTGGGAGGTAAAAAAACATACATGAGAATTATATTTAATTTATATTATCATTCATGTACATTCAAAGAAAATTTGGATGCATTTGGGTCAATTTGGAGGTCTAGATATCAAAACTAGTCAAGAGCCAAAATTGAGAAAAAATGGGAAAATTGGGCATTTTAAAAAAATTCCAAAAATGGGACATTACATATGAATGTATTATCCATAAAAAAACTTGTAAAGTAATCCAACTCCCTCGAAATTGATTCAAGAAGGGAGTTGGATGCAATCTGTTATTTATCAATTGGCTTTATATATGGACCCCATTTATGCTCTTCTTCCTAAAGGTTCAAGGGATTCACTCAGCGACCAATTATGTATAAATTATTATGTATTAGGGTATTAACCTTGACTCCATGGCTCAGGTAAAACTGATAATCACTTTACCACAAATGAAAACTCTTGGCCTACCTCACGGGTGGGAACTAGCCAATTAGGTAGGGGTCGTTTCCCTTTTTGGTGGTAGGTCCTCTCAATGGCCATATACTTTGAGATTCATATGTTAATCCTCAAAATTATTTGTATGGATATTCTAAGGTACCTCCCATAGTTAATAATATAGGGGTTATTGTTGACACAATTCTATTGACAAGGGTTCACTCTGCACTGGTGTCAACAACCATCGACATAGAATCCCTAAACATCAGCCCAGAAAGGTTTTACCCTTTCCAGAAACACCTATAAAGAATTTTTTGTTTACCTCAATATGTATGAGGGAGGGATTCAATAACCACTTTTCTACAATAGGGAGAGGACACACCTTATCTTATACTCAATCGCAACACCACTCAGAGATCCAGGATCATAATAGGATACAATGTACAATACCTTTAACCAGTCCCACTCATCATCATAATCCTTATTCGCATTAACACATTAACCATTTCTACTTATCATTGTGATGTTTATTCACATCAATACATATTCAGATCAACATAGATATCGACATACATTAAACTAATATGTACTGCGGTAACTCACATCATTCACATAGAAATAGAAGATAAAAACCCAAACATAGCACAAACATTCATCATTCCCTATTAACTTATCTGATACATAAAATATTAACAAATTTTTGAACAAACAGTGCCAAAAAGAGGCTACAAAAATAGAATTAGTACTGAAAACATCCTCATATAGAACAAAATCCATAGGTACGAAACATTACAAACCATAAGATCTCAAAATTACAATATCTAAGACACAACTTATAAGAATCATTCAAGGAACCATTGATATTTTTTTACTAATGTTATTCATGATTTACAATCCTAATTGTATTTATAGGCTCACTTGGCCATTACAAAATGGCTTACTTGAACAATCGTTAACTAATTTGACCAAAATATCCTTATTTGTTGGATTATTTACCCTTCGCGGTTGACCTTTGTCCTTGTCGATTCCCTTTCCGTCGCTAGCGGTACCGCACTCTTTGCACTCTAAACCCTTGCCAACAATTTTTTGTGATTTGAACTTGCAATTGAAATGAACAATACAAATGCAAATAAGAAGAACTACTACAATAATCACATCATTGGGAAACCACTACAAAAGAAGAAAAACAAATTAACATACATTCCACCCAACAAGCCGAAGAAAGTTATAGGATACTAGATGTGGGAAACCTACGGCAATAAATAATGAAAATGCACTTTATAATAGAAATAGTAGAACACAAAAGGAATTTATCGATCGCAGACCACTTTGAGGGTAAAACCTCCTTTGAGGAAGATCAATACAAATAACTCGTGGATTCCTTCATTGGAATCAACACATACTTATATAATAAGTCTAATATAAACAACTATAACTCCTCTTGAATGTGGGATAATACAATATACTCACAGGACGAGTTACAAAGAAAATGCATCCAACATTAATACACTAATGAAGTAAAAATAAGGGTTGACACAAGTTCTTAACAAACAGATGCAATATAATCTTCTTTACTTACTCTTAGCCCTTATAACATATAATAATACCCTTAAAAATCTATAATGACTAGAATTTAATCCATAAATTCTACCCAGTCAAAGTATTCATTGTTCACATAAAACCATCTTCATCTTTGCCGATTTGGATTCACAGATAAGCATAAAGCAAAACCACTATATATCAAACAATACAATCATATATAGAGTTAAGAAATTATAGCATTCTATTGCTATTCCTTCATACACTTCATACAAATCATTTACACCATTTGTGCTAGAATCTAATTATTTTTTCCATTAATAAATATTAACATTATACATATCATTTTACCTGATTCGCAGGACTCTCCAAACATAGCCAGCCTTTCCACTCGAATTAAACCCAATCGAGCCATCCTCCCTTTTAATCCCCTCTTAAATTACAATTTTATAAAGGAACTATATCCTACAACTTGTTTAACAAATTCCTATATTCCTGGAACTGATAACTAAAAAATTGTAGATGTTTCTAAATATAAAACTTCCAACTTATCCACTTCTATGAATCACCAAAGAAGTTACTATAAATATTGAAAAAATTTCTAACAATAGACACTTTGATCCTATTTTTTATCATATTCCATAAATTAGATCTTTATAGACCTCTCAATCCATTCCAATAATTTAGGAATTGGTTTTCATGACTCATGAATACATTGACACCTAATCACTTATGCCTTATCACCAAACATATTACTCATCATCGATTGACACTCATGACTTCTATAATTTCATATTTCAAACTAAGGAAATTAACATACTTTATCAGTGAATTTACCAAAAGGCCCCTACTTGGGAAGCTTCAAAACCTTAAGGCATAATAAAACTTTACAAACTTATGGTATGAGCATATGCTATGCATAAATAACCCATCATTTCACGTCTAATCCGTGACATGAAAATGGTCATATCACTATCACTCTACAACTATATATTGACATGAAACCTTCTTGTCCATGTATAGTTTTGTTAACACAAAACAATGTTCAGCTAGCTCTCCATGGTATAAACCATATTCATACATCATATCCCCACCATTATTTCCTCCATTTTCACCTTCAAAACTAAATTTCCACCAAATATGGTCCAAAGCATTATTATTCCTTCCCCATAAATGAAGGGAAGCTGAGCATTTATTGTGATTTATCCCCACTCTCTCCAAAAAGAACCAAAAAACCCTAAAAATGAGAATGGGTCAAAATAGCATAGATAAATACAATGCAGAATAAAATACCATGGGTCAAGAAACCTTGGACCATCCTATAAATACATTATGAAGGTCTCCCAAAAACACTTTGTCCAAATTTTTATCATTCATTCATTTTATCTCAATCCTTTCGACATTATATCCAAATTTTGACATGCAATTTCCCACGTTGTATGTTGAGCTTTCTCCATATCCATTTGGATCCTTTCCCCCTATTTGACAACCACTAGTGGAGTAGAGTGGAGACCAAAAATGTGGAGATGCGGGACCATTTCCTCAAACGACTACGGTGGCCCAAATTCAAAAGAAAGGTAATCTTTTCTCTTTTTTTTCATTAGTTAGTTAAATATATCTCAAAAAATAAAAATAAAAATATCATTATTATAGTTGTTTCTTGTTATTAGTCAAATTCGAGTAATCCTTTGCACCATTCAACTCTACCCTATGATCTGGACAATCTAGGGTAGGTTCTTTTCTCTACCTCAGTCGTCATGCAGATAGTCTTGTCATCCCCTATGGTTTTCCCATTTTTATTATATGAGATGTTCTCCCCTTTAATACTAGTTTCGGTAACTTCTATGATCGCTTTGAACCATGACAAATTTAGGTCTTCGCTGGAGATTCAAATCCCATGATGAATTAACATTGCAAAGGATCAGGTGTTCATATAGGGATGACAACATTTGATACACCTACCACATGTGATTCTCTTACACTCATTTTTTATCATGCAGATACTCATTCCTTTCCCAAGGGGTTTTTCCATGTTTCTTTATTAAATTTTGTCCCCTACAAGATTGGTTTCAGATTCCTATATGCAGAGCAACTCATAGATCGCTTCGAACCACTACTCGCCTTGAGTGAGATTTATGAATCTGACCTTGTTTTGAGAGATTCAAATACCACTCTAAGTAAAGATTGCGAGGAAACACAATGTTCATGTAAACAATATGTCCTATAATGTTCTATCAACATATCACTATCTCATGCCCCATGCAACATTTTCCATAGAGAGCATATCTACAAAGTGATTATTAGCAAGGTTCAACGAATCTGTTGAAGATCAAGCCTGACTTCTTTTACCGAATCTGTTTCATATCACACCAAGACAAAGTGGGATGTTTCCCTTCTGTAATATTTCCTCTTTCACCAAAACATCAAGTATTTTCTTTCGGTATCACACCAAAAAAATGTAAAATGTACTCAATGATAGTGTTCAGTACAAGGCATTAATTAATTAATCCATGGAAGTAATGAATTAATCCTTTGGTTGTTCACTGTTATATCAGTGAAAAAAATTGTTGGGAAATGATGCCTCCAGGTTTTTGAAACAAAATAATTTTTATATGATGTTTTATGTTCTTTCAAAGTAGTTGACAAGTATTTATATGAGTTTCTGAGTCACTTGAATTTGAAATTTACTACGTCTGTATAATTTTTACTATAACAATATTCCTATCATATGTATGCCATGGACCTTCATGTTGTTCTATCTAGTGTTAGTTGGCCTCCTAGTTCCTAGTATAGTGTCTTGGACCATAGTTTTTCCACATTTGAATCACTTAGACTAGTGATATATCCTTGAAGCCTTGTTTGTCAACTTATCCACTCTTTTCCTTCATTTATGGAGTCAATGCGCCCCCCTACCTTGCATTTATGAGGGAGTAATGGAATTTCCATGTTTTAAGGAGATGGAGTGTGCCCTCTTGAGGATTTGGTCAAATCATGCATTAATGGCCACTACTTAGACAACTAATCACCTCATGCACCCTTCTAATGGTTATGTTCACACCTATTTGACTATCCTAACCTCCTCTTGGTCCAGCTATGTTCATTGAACCTCATTATGGCCCAATCTAGGAGTTACACTTGCCTCATGTCATTGATGGGTGAATTGGACCAATCTAAGCCTCTACCATTTTGTGAGCCAATCATATTTCCTTGGGTTATTCGAACTCCCTCCATGGGAGGTCTATATATTGTACTAGTTTTTTTCTCAATAAGCTTAATGGAAAATTAAGATCTAGAGTGGATTTCTCTAGTTTTGTCTCAATGTTCCTCTTCTCATATTTTTTGTTATCTCTTCAAATATTTTAAGTGAATTTTTTATTGAATATAGATCTAGGTTAGAATGTCACATGAATCAAAACATATTGTTTGGATGTTGTGCATTCCAAAATCTCACATGGTATCAGAGCTAGTATGATTCAAAACAATTTCCAATTCTTTCTTGAGTGTTTATCAGAGCTCATGGAGACAGTATACCTCTGTTTTTTGCTGATCCATATGACTTATTCTAATATTTTAGATCCTCATGATATTTATTGTAGATTTATGAAGGTGTTTCATCATTTTGGAAAGAAGATACATGGTTTACTTCATCATATGGAAGCTACATAAGAAGTTGATTTTGTTGAGTCTTTTGATGTTCTTTTGGAGGGATTTTGTAGAGATACCTTTTCCATTATTGATTGTGTATGCATATTAGAGTATGTTTGCAGAAAGATTCATTCTTATGATGCTCCTCCATCATAAAATGATTAGTTTCAAGGGGCCTCTCCACATGTTTTTTTGTCTACAATACATTCATGCATTGGCACATGATCATGGAATCCACAACATATTCACCAAGCCTCTCACCAAGAAGTTTTTCATTCATCTCATTCAATTGAATAACAAGACCTATTGAAGACATTTTATTTGTATATGTGCCATGCCCATTCTTGAGGGAGAATTATTCCCATGTGGTTTAGCCTCTTTCCTTGTTTTACATGGACAAATATACTGTTATAAGGGGTGACCATAAGCCTTTATTGCTTGGGCCCTTTTTTGTTTTCTCACTACCATTTTTTCTTAAGGGGGGGTGTTAGAACAATATTCCCATCATATGTATGCCATGGACCTTCATGTTGTTCTACCTAGTTTTATTTGGCTTGCTAGTGCCTAGTTTAGTGTAGTGGATCATAGTTTGTCCACATTTAACCCACTTAGAATAGTGATATATCCATGAAGCCTTGTGTGTCCACTTATCCACTCTTTTCCTTCATTTAGGGAGGAAATGCGCCCCTCTAAATTGCATTTATGAGGGAGTTATAGAATTTCCCTATTTTAAGGAGATGGAGTGTGCTCTCTTGAGGATTTGGTCAACTTATGCATTAGTGGCCACTACTTAACCAACTACTCACATAATTCACCCTCGTAATGGTTATGTTCACACATATTTTAGTATCTTAACCTCCTCTTTCTCCATCTATGTTCATTGAACCTCATTATGTCCCAATGTAGGAGTTACACTTGGCCTCATGTCATTGTTGGGTGAATTGGTCCAATCTAAGCCTACCATTTTGTGAGCCAATTGTTTAATTGATCAAAGATTCAAGATATTTAGGATTATTTAACCTTACTTGTGAAATAAAGTTGAATTAGGAAGAATAAATTAAGTGTACAATGATCAAACAATCATGGTGAAATTGAACAGTGAAGAGGCAATAATTTGTCATAATAACATTACTCACATTACCATTAATTTGTATGTAATACAATTACGATACAATGAAGAGGATTCAAATACAATAGGTATGATTCGAATTCCATGACTTGGACTGACCCTAGAGCTCAACAACTGTGGGAAAATCACCACTAGAAGCTCACTAATTTAACTCAAGACAACTAAATTAGTTCATGATCAGTTAACTAAACAAGGTGTTATAGTTGATTTTACCACACCAGGTGAATCACACTTGCATGGCCTTCCCCTGTCCCTCTGCAGACTCCTTAGACCCCTTGGACCATTTTTTGTCCTTTGATGATTCCTAGACCATCCCTATAAACATGAGAAAATTGCTATACACGACTTTTAAACCCCTAATCGCGTATATACGCGGGTTTGACTCCTTAAACCGTGTACATCGGGATGTGTACAAAATCCAAATCCTTTTGGAGTTTTCCTTGGCATGGATTCGACTCACTTGACTCCTAGCCTTCCATATGACTTGAGATCGCTCAGATTCGACCTTTCATTACCCCTTTGAAAAGCTATATACGAAAATCTTTGGATACATTAAAGGCATAAGAGAATTGAGAGCAAAGAAACTATAGTCCATTGTTTCCAGAACTTGTGCTTGAGTCTGCATCCCTTTATCCCTTGGAGCACTTTGGTGTTCTTCCCAAGCTTACCTTTTTCTTGTGAGATTTCTATTGAGAGATGGAGGATTGAGGTGGTGGAGGCCTAAGTGGGGGATTCAGTTTCTCCGATTCGTAGATGTGCCAACAAAGGTTGTATTCATTGTAATCTCTGATTTTATATTAATAGAAATATCTTTTCTTGTCCAATAATGTATGTTTGAATGAATATTTTATCCATGGATGATTTCAAATTCTTATACATTGTTGATTATATATGCTAGAGTAGATCTAACACCAATATATATAGTATGCTTGTCTTGTTTACTTGTTATTGAGGAAGTGATTCATCAATTTAAGCTGAAGTTGGAAAGCTCAACAGGGATCTACTTCAACCGTCTGGAATAAGGTACAAGGTCTGATTCTTTAGGGTTAGATATTTAATTTCTCTTGCATATTGGAAAGGATTGATTTTTGGAGTCAAGCTGTCTATTGTGGTACCCCAAGCCATAGGAATTTCTCTCCGTAACAGAATGCTAAACAACCGCATATGTACGCGACTTTGAGGGCATTTTCCGCATATATCCATCCCTATACACAGAAAAACCCTCGATTTCCACGTGGGTCGTGGCACGTATCTTAGAATGGCCTAGAATCCTAAATACACCATGAAATTTGACAAAATTTGCATCAAAATGAAAGAGTAGAGCATGGGTAAGTACCTGGAAAAAATGGTAGTGGATTCCGCTAGCTGTATCTCCTAGAATTCGCTATTGAAGTTCTAAGCTCAAATGGGTAAAAATTTCAAATGTTTTATAATGTTGTGAATTTTTTACTATTTATAGAAATTTTTCAAATTTTTGAAAATTTTTACCCCCTTTCCTATAGTTTGGACCATTTCTAATCCTTTTGGACCATTTTTGGAATAATTTATGATGTAGGAGACCTTTTTGAGTGTCATTTCAGTTGTTGGATTGACCCGTTCATGCTGATTTCAGGTATCATGTCTAAACTATCATATAGGTTAGGTTTCATCACCATTTGCATTTTGCATGACCTTATGACCATTTCATTATAGCCTTAGGTACGAACCCACTCTATTATGTCACGAAACCTTCTTGCTATTTTAGAAGTGGCATGATATGAGTGGTAGAGCTTGACCTTACATGGGTACCCTAGTTAGCACCTTATTTGAATTTGGTGCCCATGCCTACATTTTGTCCCTTAGGGTGTGGGAGTCCGTTGTATAGTATTTCCATGAAATTTTCCAAGAGCCTCATACTCCTCTTGATCTTTTGCTGGCCTATTTCCCTCAGGACTCCCTTATGTCAAGTTGTAATTGCATTATCATGAGCTTTTCCTGCCTTATTGAACCTTACGTCGGCTTCCCTGACATTGAGTTTCAGCCATATAGCCCGAGCTTGTCTCATGTCTAGCCATGCAGAACCATTTTATATATCCTTTGCAACTTGATTCCCTATTTTTATCGAGAGGGGACTTTCCCCCGAGTGTCGCTATCCTACACATGTATCCTTGCATTGAGCATAGGTATGTTCCACTGCTTGGAACTAGTTTGTTTGCCCATATGACACTTGTCTCCTCCTAGTATGTAACTATAAAGACATTTTATTCTTTTTCAAGCTTTTTAAATATTTGAAAAAGTCCAAAAAAATAAAAAAACCAAAAAGTCGGACAAGGAAAGATGTTATCTTTTGGCAGCTGTCGAGTCGTGTCGCCTTTGAACATAGCACTGTATATCACATCCATTAGTTGGGTTTATATTTTGACTTTAGGAGCTGTACTCGTTTATCTTATTTTATCTCCACCAACTAGTTAAGATTCCAATCCCCATGGATCCTTTGTCGATGCCTCTTGTGCCGCAGAGATGTCCCAGTTTTGTATATCGAGTCTATGCTACCTTTATTTAGTCACCATTCGTCGTTATGCTCTTGTTCGAAGGAAGTTGAAACCTGAGTCGGCCATTCCTCAGATATCTTGACTTTGCATGTCGGCCATTCCCGGTACAGTTACTGGTTCGTGCACCTTATGATCGAGTCCTTCCACATTATACAGCTTTGCTGAGTACCTCATGTTGGATGATGGAGGATCCTTTAATTCCCTCCTTCCAACAGATTTCATCCCATCGACTCCAGATCATTCATTCTGGGATTGGGGCAGGTTCTCTCACCATCGACAGTTTTTGGGAATACATTAATGTCCCCTGATCGAGAGATCCTCTCAAGTGTTTGACCTCAACACATTTATTCACACTTGTTAGTTTGCACTCTAGTACCTTGATTCCCATTTTCATTATCGGTGGGTGACCACGCATGTGTTAATGGTATACATCAATAACCGGTAATCAGACAATGGACTACTATGTTCGACCTTGACACCTCTATTCACATAGTAGGACATGTACTCATAGTGGTTTGTGTAGAAGACCTTCCAGACTGGTGGCATCTCTTATATGCTACCTCCTTCATCATGCCAGTGTTCATGAGATTTTAGCTCTCGTGAATTGACTCCAGTATATGTTAGACATTTCTAGCTATTATGGAGATCTTGATCCATTGTATATCTTCAGCCATTATGGAGATCATGATCCTTTGTATATCTTCATCATGGAGATTCTGATCTATGTATATTGTACGTGGCGATGACCACTTATGTGATATTTTGTATCATGCCTATTCATGGCCATTGTACTCTTATGTATCTGGGACTGCTATATGTATTTGCATAGTTGTATCACTGTACTATGCTGATTGGGTGGCTGGTATTTTATTTGGAATTCTTCATCACTCCACTTCTGGGATGGACTTATAATGTATTTCAGCCTTCATATGACCCCTCTGACCTCACACATTAGGGCGCATCTGTTATAGCTGATTTTACCACACCAGGTGAATCACACTTACATGTCCTTCCCCCATCCCTCTGCAGACTCCTTAGACCCCTTGGACCATTTTTTGTCCTTTGATGATTCCTATACCATCCCTATAAACATGAGAAAATTGCTATACATGACTTTTAAACCCCTAATCGCGTATATACACGGCTTTGACTCCTAAAACCGTGTACATTGGGGTGTGTACAAAATCCAAATCCTTTTGGAGTTTTCCTTGACATGGATCCGACTCACTTGACTCCTGGCCTTCCATATGCCTTTAGATCACTCAAATTCTACCTTTCATTACCCCTTTGAAAATCTATATAAGGAATTCTTTGGATACATTAAAGGCATAAGAGAATTGAGAGAAAAGAAACTATAGTCCATTGTTGTCGGAACTTGTGCTTGAGTTTGCATCCCTTTGTCCCTTGGAGCACTTTGGTGTTCTTCCCAAGCTTACCTTTTTCTTGTGAGCTTGCTATCGAGAGATGGAGGATTGAGGTGGTGGAGGCCCAAGTGGGGGATTCAGTTTCTCCGATTCGCAGACGTGCCAACAAAGGTTGTATTCATTGTAGTCTCTGATTTTATATTAATAGAAATATCTTTTCCTATCCAATAATGTATGTTTGGATGAATATTTTATCCATGGATGATTTCAAATCCTTATACATTGTTGATTATATATGCTAGAGTAGATCTAACACCAATATATATAGTATGCTTTTCTTGTTTACTTGTTGTTGAGGAAGTGATTCATCAATTCAAGCTGAAGTTGGAAAGCTCAACGGGGATCTACTTCAACTGTCTGGAATAAGGTACAAGGTCTGATCCTTTAGGGTTAGATATTTAATTTCTATTGCATATTGGAAAGGATTGGTTTCTGGAGTCAAGCTGTCTGTTGTGGTACCCCAAGCCATGGGAATTTCTTTCCGTAACACAAGGTAGGTACAAAAAGGCACCTAACCTCCTTAAATAAACTAAATGTGGTGCTAGGATAACTAGATATGAATTAACTTATGCCCATTGGAGGATAACTCAACAAAGACTAGGGCGAACTGGTGTGGGTTCCTAAATTGTAGGGATTGTCCTCTAGAGCTCCTAAACTCATGCAAACTAGTGCATCAAGTGGTAGGTGGGCCCCATATGAGTTCCCCATGGAAATAGTGAGGTGTCAAGATACTCCTAATCTAGGAAATGACATTTATACTATGATGGTCAAGGGAGGATTATAATTAATCCTAACACCCCCCTTAATACAGAATTCGACAACATGGGCCCTGGAAACTAAGATACAAGGTCATCCATACAATTTAATGCAAAAAATGTTTTCTCTATAAACCAATAAAATGGGGAAAACCTCATGGGAAACCTCCCCCCTCAAAAGGAACAGTGGAACTAGGAACAATAACCAAATCAAACCTTCACACAAAGAATAGATCTGAGATAGGAAAATCTCTTTTCAGTGAAAGACTTGGTGAATATGTCTACAATTTGTTGCTCCCTTCTAAGCCTAAGGAAATACTCTAAACTTCTAAGGCTAGGTTTTGTGTGAGAGGATCATAGTGTCTAATAAAGGATCCGATAGTAAACCAAAGTCTCCTCCCCTGTCAAAACGACCCCTTCAGACACTATTTTTCTTTCAATGAAGACCTAATCCTTTCTCTCACTTTCATAATTTATTGGAGGAAGAGACAAGGAGAATTTACCATTTTCCACAATTATCACTTTCTGTTGTGAGTGTTTTCACACTCACACAGACCAAAAATGGTGTGTTACCGGCTTATGGAAGCCAAGGTAGGATCCATGCAAGAGATGAACTATTGCAAATTCTGTGTGTGAGAAAATGTGGTAAAAATGAGCAAAAAGCATTAAAAGATAAACTATGAGAAAAAAAACATATCAATTGAACCTAAGTGCTCATGCATGCAATCCATAAGCAAGAATGAATGTGAGTAATAGTAAAAGACAACAATAGTACATGTAAATCGTTTTCACATACCTGAGAATAATATGTATAAAGTATTTTTATTAAACCAAATGTGAACAATGCATGGGTTGAGAATACCTCTGTTAAATGGTCCCTTGAGAGCTGATGGTGAGTGTCGTTCTCTGGTGTCTGAACAATATGGTCTCTCACACAAGGTCACAATGGTGTCGTATCTAAACTGAGTGGAAAGAGTGAAAGGTAACTGAGGGTTACAAGCTTCTAGGATATTTTTGGCAGACTAACGGTGCTTAATGGGATCATATGGAATGAGGGAATCCACCCTTGTATTTTTAGGAATTTGACCAATGTATGTTTTCCTATGGTTTTGTATGACCCAAATTATTATTCCATGGTATTAAGATTAGGAAATTTACCCTATTTTTTAGGTTATCCATGGTATTTTTGTATGGTATTCGTATTTTCCCTCTCTTTTTCTCTATTTGTTTGTATTTTGGGGAATATTTTCTTATTTTTCATAGGAAAATAAGTGTTTGTATCCAAATGCGGTAAAAAATATAGGATTTTGGGGTTAGTGGAGGCCAAAAATTAGGAAAATAAGTGTGAAGATATGATGACCAAGGTAGTGAGCTAGGTGAACAAATTAATGGTGTTAACACATTTACCCCTAATGTGTGAGGGTAGGAACTCAGTGTATGGATGATAGAAATCATAGCAATTATGTTTCCAAAGCGGGAAATGTGACTAAAGTGCAGAGACACAAAGAATGTGCTTATATGGAGAACAAACTTAGTGTTGGGGATGCAAGGGAAAGATATATAGATACAATTGTTATCACTCAAAATATACATAAGGTTGTGAAAGGTAATCTCAAGGTAACAGCAAAAACCACTTTTAGAAAGAAATTGGCTTTTCTTTCCAAAGAGGGATCTCTCAAATATAAATTTAACAAGGCGAGATATTGGAGTCAACAATTTTAAGTTATGAAGATTGTTGGAGCAGGGCCCCGCAGCTATAGGAAAAGTTGTTATATCGGAACAAGAAAGTCAAAGGAAATAGTACCTGAAGCAGCCGAGAAGAGAGCTCAACCATTGCATTTAAGGAAGCGGCGACGATAGGAGGGATCAGCTACCCTCATGAATGGAGAAGGAGCAATGGGCCGAGGTATTAAAGACAAAGGACAGAAGGGGAGCAACCAAGGAAGTGACGCCCATACCCACGATCAGCGCCAGAAATCGCGGAAGACTGCAGAAAGCTGCAGTGTGACCAGTAAGTGGCAGTTCAAAGTACAGATAGGCCGACTGTCACAGTTAGGGTTTTGGGTTACTGTTGGGATAGGCCCACAGTTTTGTATCACGGTGAGACCTTCGGACCACCTATTTAAGCATGTATTTTGTATTGTAAAAGGTTGGTCAAGGTTGGGTCTTAGGTTGTTACTAGTTGTCATCAGTATTGTAAGACCTTGAAAAAGAGTCAAGCTCTGGTTCTATTGTTAAGCCTGTAGTCATCTTACTGTAACTAGCAGCTGAATCCTTGAGCATGAATGTAACAATCCGCAGGGATTGAGAGAGAGAGAAAGAGAGGATATATTGCAAGAAGAAAACATAATAGGAAGAGAAGAGATCTAAGAGAGAAGGGCTCCCAGCTGAGTGCGTGGAGTTTCCCAGAAGATCTCAAGCTGCATAAGAGGTTGCAGCGGAACTGTGTTACTCTCTCAAGTTATAATATAAACACAGTTCCTGTGGATGTAGCTTCCTCCCTGGAAATGAACCATGTAAAATCTGTGTGTTGTGCGACTGTTTCATGTGATTGTGCTATACTTATTTGCTATCTGTTATCTGTTACATGAACTTTCCTTATCAGTTAATGAATGTATGTATGTCATCCTTTAGTTGCAATAACATAGAAGGTTAAATGTAAGTTGAATGTATTAAGTATTATGTATATGAGTTTATCAGTGCTTGATTCATTACAGCAGCAGCTACAGTGTTAAGTGAGTTCTGTATATTTAGTTCAGTGAGTTGAGTGTGATTGATGTTAAGCATGTTAAACTATAGAAGCTTAAGCGAAGTTGTTTAATACCTTGATGAAGGTTACTGAGCTATTATACCTAGAGAGGAAGCCTCTGGACCTTGAGAGTTGATGAGTATATTAAGTCTTACTGTAGTAAATATCGCGGCGTAGAAAGGAGATATCACACTATCGGAGGAGCTGCAGTGTGAGATATTGCAGGTTAAGAGTTGAGCAGAAGAGTAAGTTTGCGCATTGTCCTAGAAGCTGCGATGCGATAAGAGCCAGTCCCGTAGTAGAGTCAGCTAGGAAGAGAGAGAAAATGCATGTGGAGAGATCCCACTGGTTAGTAGATTCAGAGAACCTAGGATGCTACAGAAACTGGTTGAGGAAACATTATTCTTCATCCACCCCATATAGGATCACTTCGGGTGAGACTTCAGGCCGTTCCGCGGTCTGTTGCCAAAAGGGCCAGTGAGCTAGGGATTTTATTGGTACAATAAAGTAAACCCGGGTCTGCAAAGGTGAAGCCAACACAGATGGTTGAAACAACACATATAACCATTGGGCTATGGAGTCAAAACAGATGAAGACAATACAAAGCTTCCTACATAGAATTTCAACATTGGCAAGATAATCATTCATCTACATTCATTCATTGATTTTTTAGGTAGTAGGAAAGAAACATGAATAGTCCATTAATATAGAGAATCACAAGATGAATTCCATATTAGCTTTAGAAGAAATCTTTGTGAATATCTAAAACAATATCTAGAGCATACATGTATGAATTCTGAAACTATTAAACACTGCGTTCAGACATGAAAGAAAATAGAATGGAAAGTAAACACTTAGAAAACATTCACAAGGAAAGAAAGCACAGACTATAACATAAACAACACATGAATCTTTGAAGATCAACTAGTATTTGGCTCTATAATTTTATTCAAAAAGGTTCTCACAAAAACATCAGTCCAATCTCACGAGTTCTAACCCTTGATACATCAATAAAATTCAAATATATACAAAATAGTTTCTTTCAATAACGTCACCAACAAACTAATCTGTTAATAGTAAGTTCTTGTAACCATATCCCTAATAACTAGGAATAGTAATTACATGCTTTGTTTGAAATAACAGATTGCTTGATTATAGCAAACTCCATAACTGCAAGGCATCACGAACAAACAGCTTCCCAAAACTACAACACCTATATTCATGAATGTAATATGTATTTGGTTTTCCCACATTTCTCCACGATTTTCCATTGTTCCACATTTGGAGTGTCATACTCTGTCATCTCTCTTATTGACACCTCCAAATCCACATAAGATTCATAATACACAACTGGTAATCCTTTTTTAATAATTAAAAACCTGTCCAATATTTCAAAGTCTTCTATCAACTTTTCAATAATAACCTTTCATGTCAATCCTTTGACTAAATCTTAAAATTTAGAATGATCTATGCTATTTTGTACCAATAAGCTTTGATATTGTTCCTGGGACAACAACCGTACTTCGTCATCCCAAAAAGAAGGGAGACCATCATCAAATAAATCTTTAAAATCCATCATGAAATCCTTGATTTGAGAAGACATCCAATTCTCTTTATCCTGCACAACTTTCATAACTTGATGTTTATTGATAAATTTATTTGCCCATAACACAATTGCTACCCTGTCTTTGATCCCAATATCCTGCAAATTTGATATGTTAGAGAATTCAAGAAACTCACAGCATTATGAGCAGTATTCAAAGGTTTCTTTTCCATAGTTTCATTTCCTAATTTCAATCTTTAAGTAGCCAAATTTACCAGTGCACTTTCATCATCAATAAAATTTAAATAATGCCTGAATTTAGTAATTTCCATGGACAAAGTATCCCAAATCAAATGTTTAACTCCATGTAAAGGAGCGTTTCCTGTATTTCTCTCTTTTAATTCATTGAATTTTTTCTGTAATTGGATCTTCTCATTCCACGCTTTATTCTTCTCTTAAACACTTTTAGCCAATTCTGACTTGATGTTTTCATTCTCATCCTTTAATTCTTTAATTTCCACTTCCTTCAAACTCACCTGAGACATGGGAACTAATAAATCATCTGCAAAAAAATCATTTAATGGTTTTTCAACATTAACAAGGGGTAAATCAGTATCAACAAAAGGTTGATTCATCAATTCTTCCATAACCTCTTTTTCAACATTTTGATCTTTTTTCAACTTTGCAATCTGAGCTATCAAGTCGGATTTTTCTGTTTCCCACTTGTCTTTCTCCTCCTAAATCTTTAACAGTTTTCCCTTATTATCCATCATTTCCTGATAGACCTTCTCTTTCTCTTCCTGTAATGCAAACAATTCTAAAGATTGAACATGTTCAATGTTAGGGACCTTAAGCTTCTTTTTCAACACTTGAATGGTATTATCTTTTTCTTCTAGGAGATTCTTCGTCGCTTTCATATTATTTGGTTCAATCCCTAAGCTTATAATATCTCCCTATAATTTTTTTATTTGAATCAAATTGGCCTTATTTTTAACTTTCTCATGTTTCAATTGAATTTCCATTTTATCTATAAGAGACTGTAATTTAGTAATTTTCACAATTGCATGTAACAAATCAGAATAAATAACATCTCCAATTTATTTGTGGAGCTGTATTTTATTAGGAACACTAATTTTATCCAGCTTCACTTCCATCTCAGACACCTTCTTATCACTTGCCATAGAAAATTTTAGGGTATTCCTCTCTGCATCTTGAGTAGAAATCAATGAAGTTTTTTGATTGATTAATTTCCTAACTCAGGGAAGTAGATTCTTAGTTTTCTCCAATGAATGCATTTCTTTATCAGCATAACTCGACATCAACTCTATCCTAGATTTGTAACAAGAACTGGACTCTGTTTTACTTTCATCTCCAAAGGAATATTGATGCATTTGCATAGACTTTTTATGAAACAAGACCATTTTCTTTAAATCTTCTAAAAATATTTCTTCTGAAATAGTTATCTCATCCTAAGGATGTGTTTTGATCTTTTTATTAGAAATATCTTCATCTACGTCCATGCCATATGCTTCAGAAATAGTCCTTTTATTCATAACACTAGAATTAACAGACGTTTGAACTGATACAACCAATCTATCCCTCTTATCTTCATTAGCTTCTGTATTTTCTTCAAAATTAGATAGATTTTCTATTTTGTCTAATCTCTCAACAATTTGATGATCAAATGGCTTATTTTTGTTCAGTTGCTTCCTCTAAGAAATAATATGGTGTGGATCATAATTCACTTTTTCCTCTTTTTGAAAATCCATAACTTCTAATAATTTCTCAACCATTAACAGAGTGCTTTTATTCTTAAAAATTAAAGGACCGACTTTGAGAGGGAATTTAACATCAGAATATTTTTTAAACGCTCTAAAATGTTCCTCTTCTGCATACAACCTTTGTCTCATGAACTCTAATGCATATATTCTTGGCGTCAAGAAAGCAGGTAACCTGTATGGTTCTCCAGTGAACCCATACACTCTAAGAACAATAAATTATTTATGCAAAAACAAATCTCTTGTTTTGTCTTCTGAATAAGATTGTAACATAATTCTCATGTCTTCCAACAACCTAGGTAAGACATCATCGAAAATCATTTTGTATATTTCATCCATAATCGTATTCACGAACTCAAACATGTTGATCTGTTTTGGAAGGTCTGGAGAGAACATGGTAGATAAGAACTACAACTCTGACACATTAGAACATAATAACATGTTCAACAAATATGATTGGTACATGAAGAACCTAACTTTAGGAAATTCAACCAATTGGGTATGGATTACTTCAGCTAAATACTCATCAAGATTGAAACAACAGACTAAATTGGATTCATGGTCAGTCGAACCTATACTTAGAAAAAAACCTAAAATGACTTTGTTGACATGTGTATCATCATCCAAACCCAAAACCTGACTAACAATTGACGTGAACAATTGGACTTCATCTTTGAAAATATTGACATTGTATGGCAGAAATAAACCCTCTAACGATTGAGCAACTTTTAAAATACTGGATAAGAACTAACATCTGACTTCAGTTTTGCAATTTTTATACAATTCAATCAGGACTTGCTCATTGAATGATTCAGGGTTTACAGGAAAACTATTAGGCAGACTTAACATCCCATGAACAGATTTCACGCCAATTCTATAGAGGAATTTTGAAGTTATATGACTCATAATAACTCTTTCAGAAGACGAATAACTATTTGCACACCACTTGAAAAATTCAGGGAAAGGTAGGGTTTTTTCGACAGCAAATTAATACAGAAAGGAATTACAAACATTTAGGATATCATTTGCTTGTGACTTATACTACCATAAATGTTTTTTTTAGACTGATACACTGCATACTGACAGAATAGGGTCAAGCACATTCCTCTCCCTATCAATAACCACTTCTCTCTCATCCAGAACCCTGCACAATATCCCTGAACTCTTCTCCTTCTCCATAATAAAACAACGGCAATATGTCTTCAACAAGAGTCTTGGGGTTTTGAGGCTTACTTGGTAACTGTTAGATGTGTAAAAGTCGACTTTTGGAAAAAGATGGCACATTGTCCCTTCTTCTTTTCACCAGCAGTGTGCAAACAAAATAACTTTACCTTGGTCAACTCACATTTTATATATTGAATAATGATTCTGGGACCTCCAACAAGTTGTTTCTCCTTTACCACTTTCCTCAGTGGAACTCACAAAAAAATGCCACGTGGAAAGTGTTTTAAATTCCGCTACCACTCATCCATTTTAATTATCTCACAATTTTGAGCTCTGGAGTAGACTATAACCATTGATAATATTTCATCTCCTATCTGAACCGTTGGATCAAATCCATTCTACGCAATCCTCCAGCCTTTCTCCTCATTCAACCATGCCTTACCTTATGACCATAGATTTAATTTGCTTTATCTCTTGGTCATTGATCTTGCTATCTTGTTAACCCATTCCACTCTTCATCAAAACCTCTTTCTCGTGCAACTTTTCCCAGTGGATCAATTTGCAACCGTAGATCTGCACAATCACAAATCTACACCCTCCAATTGTGCAGTGAATTAATCAAAGTGCGCATTTTGATAAAGACTCATGAATACTAACATTTTACCAAATTTTAATATATGCCTTTATCATTTCTTGATCATATCCTTCCTTAATTGTTCAACATAGAGGGTGTTAACAACTGGCTCCAACTGGGGATGATATCCTCCCTGTGAGGTATCAAAGAACTAGTAGACCAGGTGCCTGCTTCTGACTTTGTATCCAAACCTCCAAAAATTTTCTTTTTTTTTAATATATATTTTTTCTAAATAAAGAAAATGGCTATCCTCCAAAATCTTAGGGCCTTCACTCTAGGATTCAAATATATTCAGTTTGCCATCTGTACTGCTTTTAAGAAAATAAGTATTTACAAACTATGGTACAAATTTTACCTTCTGCCTTAGGACAGGTAATATTTTAAAGATCTTCCATTAACAGGGTTATTATCCAGCAAAACCACATTTGGATATTCCGGAATGAATGCATTTTCCCCTCTATGACCTATAATAACATAAGTACCTACCCACATGTGGTCAAATTTTCCATGCTTATCTTCCCTAGCAGCATCCCATTTTAATAGCAAGTCATCAATTTGGAACTGCTCTTCTTTTACCCTTCTGTCAAAGTTATTTTTCAATTTTTATTGATGTATCTACACTTTATCATAATATTTATTTCTTTGTTACTCCAATTCAATAATTTGGTTTATTCTTCTCTACACATGGTTTGGCTCGCCCTGCTGTTCCTGAAAATATTTCATAACTGGTACACCCAACAACACTGGAAAAATGACTTTAGTTCCATACACCAATTGAAAAGGAGACAATCCAATTTCCCTTTTAGTGCTAATTCTATCAGCCCACAAAGCATACTTAAGCTTAGTGTGCCAAGCTCTTTTGTTATCTTCTAACAAATTATTAATAATTCTTACCAAACTCTTATTAAAAGACTCCACTAGTCTGTTTCCCTGTGGATAGTAAGCAATTTAAAGATTTAGACTAATATGATATTTATGACAAAAATTAATCATCTTTTTGGACTTAAAAGTTGCTGCATTGTCAGTCACAATTCTTCTGGGACAACCAAACCTAGACAATATATTTTCTTCAAGAAAATCCATAATCAATGTCTCAGTAGCTCTACTAGTAGGTATTGCTTCAATCCACTTCATGAAATAGTCTGTAGCTGTTAAAATCCATTTATGTTGTCCTGAAAAATTTGGGTTTATTTCTCCAATAAAATTCAAACCCCACTACTGAAAAGTAGCTTCTGTTGTTATTGTATTAAGAGGAAGTGGAATCACCTTTATCTTACCATCAAAACTATGGAATTGGTCACATGTATTAGTTTCTTTGTACACATCCGAAAACAATGATGGCCAATAAAAACCAGCTCTCAAAGAAAAAATTGCTGTCACTTTCCAAGAGTGATGTCCCCCACAGTCTCTTTTATGAAATTCCTTCACCATTTGTTCGACTTCAATTTCCAAAAGGCAATTAAGTAACACACCCCCAGGATCCTTCCAATAAAAATATTGATTTAAAATACATAATTTTACAGCTTTCAATTTCACATATCTTGCTCTAGTTTTACTTAATCCTATAGGAGCTTGTATGTTTTGAAGAACATGAACTATATCAGAATACCATGGATATGTAGTGAAATCAATCATCACCTCCACCCCTGTGTCCAACTGATGAGATTGACTGGATAAGAAATTAAGCTGTAAAGATTCACAATTTGAATCTGTCAACATTTTTGCGAGTCTATTCCCTTTAATCAACTTGGTAGGCCTAATTTATATATCATACTCCAATAATGTTGCTATCCATTTCTCTCTTCTTCCTTCTAGATCAGGCTGTGTAAGAATTCATTTCACTGCACTAGTTGGAACATGAGCAATTATATGTGAATGAAGAATATACACCCTAAAATCTTTTAAGGGGCCTTAACCAAAGCGTACGCTTGTTTCTCCATAATATCATATTTTAATTCCCCATCTCTCAACATCTTACTGAAAAAGGCTATAGGTTGCTTCATATTTTCATTATTCTTCTATAACAAGACTGCAACAATAGTATGTTCTGAAGCATATGAAAATATTAAGAAATGTTTATTGAAGTTTGGACTCACTAGCACAGGAGCTTCTGAATTGGCTTGTTTTATTTATTTAAAATATTTCTTAGCCTCTACTGTCTACTTTATTTCATGACCCTTTCTCAGCATATTTGTGATATTCATTAATATCTCAACAAAACTGGGAATAAACCTTCTCAAGAAATTTACCTGCCCCAGGAATGATTGTATTTATTTTTTCCTTCTTGGTTCTCCTACCTTCAAAATTGCACTGACTCTATCAGGATCAATCTTTATTCGATCCTTTGAAATGATGTGACCCAATAACTTCCCTTCCTCTAATGCGAAATTGGAATTTTTTGGATTCAATGATATACCAAATTTTCTGCATTTTATAAAAAACTTTTTCCAAATGGTGAATATGCTCCCTATCAGATCTTGAATATACCGTGATATCATCCATATAAATTACCACAAATTTACCTATTTCTCCTGCAAAATCAATATCCATGGCACGCCGGAAGGTAGCCCTTGCATTCATCAAACCAAAAGGCATCTTTGCATACATAAAAGTGCCCCATGATGTGGTAAAAGCAGTCTTTTCTTGATCTTCAGGTAACACTTTGATCTGATTGTATCCTGAAAAACCATCCATAGTTGAAATTCTTTCTACTTCGACAAATTTCTGCAAAATATGATCCATCTTTGGCAAGGGATATTTATCTTTCATTGAGACTTTATTCAAATTCGTGAAATCTATACAAAGCCTTATTTCTCTGTTTTTCTTTCTGACAGGAACCAAATTAGAAACCCACCTTGAGAATCTCAAAGTCATAATAATTTTGGCATCAAACAATTTTTTAATCTTTTTCTCAATAACTGGCAACAACTTTGGATTTATCCTTCTGAGTTTCTGTCTGAAAGGTTTTTCTCTAGGTTTGATTGGAATAGTATGTTGTATTATTGAAGTATCATATTCCTTGAGATCCTCATAACTCCAAGCAAATACATTTGTATATTTCTTCATCAAGTTCACGTACTCTTCCTTTTCTTTGGCAGGAAGATTTTTAGACAGCTTCACAACCTTTGGAATTTCTTGTGTACCAATATTTTTATCCTCATTAGCATTGTCAACAGGTTTCACTTTTGGATCTTTTGCAACATCATTTTGATCAAAAATCTTCTCTAAAGGACTTAAACCTCTTGGAATAAAATTACTTTTTAATTGAATAATATCATTTCCTCCTAGAATTCCCTTTAACTTTTCAGTATTAATCATTTCTTCTTCACTTTCTTTAGCATCTTGGAAATTTTCACAATTATCATTTTCACCATCAATATAAGTATTCACAAATTCCCTAGATAATTCTAAAAATATTTTTATTTGCATATCATCTTCAAATACCTGCTAATATTTGGAATTATCATGTATGGACGGTCTATTTACAATATCCACTTGGTATTCTTTTTTACCAGCACTTGGAGTTTTAAATTTACCAGTAGCAACTGCCAAAGAATCAGCTATTGTATTTTCATATCTAGGAACCACCTTAATTGTATGTTCTGTAAAATAGTTACCAAACATGTCCCACACTTCATTTCTATAAGCCCTCATATGGGGATGTTTGGTTTGATAACTGTCATTCACCTGGTTTATTAAAATATTTGAATCTCCCATAACTCGTATCCTTTGTGCTCCCAAATCTTTCAATGCATGCAACCCAAGTAATAAAGCTTCATACTCAGCTACATTATTTGTGCATTCAAATGTTAGTTTATATGATAAAGCTTTAAAATCCATGATATGAGAAATTATGTATACACTAACACCAGCACCAACTTTTTCCACAAACCCATCAAAATACATGGTCCACAAACCATATCTTTTCTATTTCTTTTCCAAAACATCTTGCTCCTTTACTCCTTCTTCAATCTTTTCAAATTTAGTTTGCAATGTAGATTCTAGATCACATGGGATAGTATCATTAAATAAAATAGAAGAGCCCAAATCAATATCAACAGCATATATATGATGAATATCAGGTCTATCTTGGCTGCTTACTACATAAGGAGTTCTCTTCTCACTGTATAACCTCCTACTCCCATTTTGGACAGGAATAGTGGTGTGTGACATGTCCATTTGTAAACTACCCTTTAACTTTGAAGTCCAAGATCTTGATAACAATATTCCAAATTTTGGTGGAATGTCTGCTACTACAACATCCATCACTTTCATTTTGGCTGGAAATTTATTTAAAGATACTACCATATCTTTAATCAGGCCAAGACACTTCACCCTCCTAGAATCAAAGGAATGCAAATCTTTATACGGCCTTGTAATTTTCAGCCCCAAAATTTCCACCACTCCTTTAGGAATTAAATTATGTGATGAACCTGGGTCTAACATGGCATTATGTACAACCATATCATGCACATTCAAACTCAAATAAAATGGAGGAACCTCTTCATCATCTATATTTTCAACCTTTGGCCCAAATGAAATAGTAGGATTATTATCTGTCAATTCTAAAATGTCTGATTGAAACTCTTCTTGACCTTTAACCATTCTTGTTATCGTATCCCTGTATTCATTATTCCTCAACAACTCATTAAAAGGAATAGAAATATTCAATTTTGAAATTTCATTCTGCAGATTGAAGATAGAAGTAACTTTCTCTACATCCGCTGGTGCCATTTGTTTCATTTCTTTTGTTTTTTCCATTTTATTCTCAACTTCTTTATTCACAATAGGATCTTTTTGTACTTCATTTCCTTTCTCTATATTTAATGAACTAGTGGAAGGCTGGTTTGAATTTGGCCTCCCTTTATTTACAACAACATCTATGTTTCTCAACCTAATCTTCCTTTGTACATCATCCATAGCATGAAAATAACCCCTCTGATACTGCTTTGATTCCTTCTCAAAATCATTATTACCATCTTCCTGTGCAAACATATGATGTTCTTCTTCAATGAGGTATATCTCTGAATCTAATTCCCTGAAAAGATGAATTTCATTTTCAGCGGGCTCTTCTTCATCTGCAACATAATTCTTAGGGAAAGGTGGTCGAATCTGTTGTTCTTCTTGATTCCTTGGATTTCTCATATCTCTCTGCCTATTTTGTGGAGGCATAGGAGGATTTGGCCTTCTAAAATTTGGATTTCTGATTTGAGGCTCAGCCTGTTCTCTATTAAATGATCTATTGTCTATAGTCAATCTATCCATTAACTTCTCCATTACTTTTAACATCATTTCAAATTTAATATCATTGGCAGAAGAAGAAGTAGAAGGCATATTTTCTTCTATAATTTTCCTCCTATCAATATCTCTATGTTTCATCTTTCCACTTGCCATCATATTTGCTTCCACTTCTAAAGCATTTGTAAACATAGCAGCAAGACTCACTGACTTTCTCTCCCTTGATGAAAATGCAAAGTCATTGTCAAAGGCCTCAGCATAATGAAGTTTAGCAATAGCTGCAGAAAGCTTTATATATATTCTAGAATGGAATTATAAAGTCTCATAAACCTGCTTGAAAATTCATGAACAGATTCAAAACCTCCTTTCTTAAGATTATTGTATTGGGATAGAAGCTGTAAAGGGCTTTTTTTATCATCCCACCTTTCTAGAAATGCATTTTGAAAAACTTGAAATGTTAGAATGGATGCAGCTGGAAAATATTTAAACCATTTCTTTGCTTCCCCTAGTAGGCTTTGAGAAAACAACCTCATTTTAACATCTACATAATCAACTTCCTCAAAGTCAATAAAATCTTCAAATTTTGCCACATGTTGCTTTGTTGTTATATCTCCCTCTCCATCAAATAAAGAAATTCTATGGGAATAGTTTTGGGGAAGGTCATGCAATACATCATGCAAACGTAAAGGAGCAAATCTGGGTTCCATGGGTCTAGGTGGATTTGAATGAACTGAGGAGTTTTGAATGGTTTGAACAATAGGTCTTTCTTCAACCTTCGCAGATCGTTTAAGATCTCTCCAAAGAGAATCAAGTAAACAGGATTCTAATCTACGAGGGTTGAATTCAATATTTTTAAGATCAGATTTAGATTTAGATTTCAATAAACCCTTTTCAATATTAATCTCCCATTCTTGATCAAGGGTGCTATGAAAATCTTGAGAAGACGATGCACCAAATAGAGAAATATCTATTTTTTCTTTGTCTCTTTTTCTAAATAATTTTTCTGGATCTTCCAAACTTTGTAAAACTTTAGTATCATAATTACCTCGTGTATGTCTTTTCGAATCCAGGATGTCTTTTGAAATATTTAAATAATTTAAACTAGAATCACCAGGGAAAATGTACAACCTTCTTCACTCACAAAAATTTCGGTTTTCCCCCATAAATCTTTTTCTTGATCCGTTATAAACTTTGTCATTCCTCTCAGGGCTGATTTGCACCTTCGTTCCCTGGCAACTGCAACAATTTGTTATCACTCAAAATATACCTAAGGTTATGAAAGGTAATCTCAAGGTAACAACAAAAACCACTTTTAGAAAGAAATTGGCTTTTCTTTCTAGAGAGGGATCTCTCAAATATAAATTTAACAAGGCCAGATATTGGAGTCAACAATTTTAAGTTATGCAGATGGTTGAAACAACACATATAACCATTGGGCTATGGAGTCAAAACATATGAAAATAATACAAAGCTGCCTACACATAATTTCAACAAAGTCAAGATAATCATTCAGCTACGGTCATTCATTGATTTTTCAAGCGATAGGAAAGAAACATGAACAGTCCATTAATATAGAGCATCACAAGATGAATTCCATATCAACTTGTTGGCAGTCAGCAACAACCCTCTCATTTTTCTATTATGCTGAAAAAAATGATCAGTTCTCTTCTATGATTTATTTTAAAAAGATTATTTAAGAGTACCTTCATAATCTTTGATTCTGAAGGTACTCTCAATTTCAGAAGAGATAAGAATCCTATTAGAAATTTATGAAGTACTTTCATAAATTTGATAAATTAGCAGCTGTAAATCTTGTAAATTTTATATATAATCAATTTTTGTCATTATTATTAATTCATTTTATTATATATTGATTCATGAGATTTAAGATATAGCTTGCTAATTAATTCTTAGGATTAAAATGAGAATACATTTTGAACATCCTACAGATTTGGTTTAAATAAGATATTTATTATTATAAGTTTTTGTAATTTTTATAATTAGGGTTGATTTATTAATTGGAATATTTTATATTAACCCTAAGTTTATATTTTACATATAACTTGATCTTTTAATATCTTTTCATTATTATAGTGTATATATATCTCACAAAATAGTTAAAGTTTATTTATATATACATATCATTTCAAAATATTCATTGTAATATAGTCATAATAATTTAATTTTGATTTAGTGTTAAGTTTTTATAAGCTTTTCATTTGATCATATTTTGCATTTAAGTCATGGGTATTAGAATTTCATGAATCAATCACATCTATATATCTATGGTTTTGAATAGTTTGATCATTATCTAAATTTGATCTTAGTACTTAGTTGTAATTACAAAACCCTAGAAGACATTATGAATTATAATAACGACTTCACATTATCTGATTCATGAGTATGGTTTCCCTCCATATGTAAGCCTTATTTATTATCAATTGACAATCAAGTTTATGGTTTAGGGCATGAATGATCGAATTGATAACATATGCTTATAGGGGTTTCAATGATAATAATATTTTTGAATCACTATGTAAAAGATTGAGATCACATTGATAATTGATTTTGGTTTTATTCTTTTGACACCTATCAATTTAACTAACATTTGTTGGTTTAATGATGAAATCGTGTCATTAGAATTCAATTTCATAAATGACTGATAGCTATTTCCACTTATGGCGCCTGTATGAAGCTATCATTCCAGACTGTGTATTATCAATGCTTTGGTTATTGATCCCTGAATTGAATTACTTAGGATATGGAAGTTCAGTTATAATTCGAAGTATTAACATAATGTTTTCTGAAGGATTTGGTTAGTTATGATTAGTTTATTCATTACTCATAGCACCAAAACGTTGGCATTTGTTCTCATTATTTCAAGATTTAGTTACCATTGCCAAATTTGGGGTTCTCGTTCCTGTCACGTATGAACCAATTGAAGATTTGACATTTCACATAATGCCTTTCACTTGGATACCTATTCCTTCGACTTTCACAACCACATTCATTTCAAACCAAAACCAGAGTTGCAGTGAGGAGACAATGGCTCCTCTCAGCCGATTCAAGATTTCAGGGCCTGAGCTGGTGGAAGCTAATGAGAAAGTCACTATATTGTTCGAAAATATAGGATAAGGTTTGTTTTTCAGATGTTTCAGTGGTCATAATGCAGAAGTTACCAAACAATTTGCTATGAGCTTGAGGGAGAATGTAGCTCAAATTGGGGGTTTTAAAGTTATAATTGATGAGGATAATATTGTAGAAGTAACAAAGCTTCCTCAGACCGAAGAACGTTGGTTTAAAGGAGGAAATGTCGA
Organism: Pseudotsuga menziesii; assembly: GCA_001517045.1. NCBI lineage: Eukaryota > Viridiplantae > Streptophyta > Pinopsida > Pinales > Pinaceae > Pseudotsuga > Pseudotsuga menziesii. The sequence continues at coordinate 260,066 of LPNX010446049.1, forward strand.
TAATAAAAGGTGTAGGTCATTACTATTACCCTTACCCGCCAATGTAAATTTTAAAGTTGGGGTTTCTGTTAAATTCTTAAAACCAGAATGGCAAGCGTCTTATGAAATCCTAGTCAGGTATGTCTCTTGTGATGACCGTCTCTCTCATCTTCATTATTACCATCTGCGATTATTATTAGAGTTGAAGGGTTGTAAGCTCAATCTTCCTTTTTACTTACTTCAAAGCTTGAAGAAAATGGCACATTCAGTGCAAAGTACTATAGGCAACCCTGATAGGAGCTTGTTCCACCATGGTCTGATTAAAATTCTAATCCAGCATCAGTTATCTCTTAGTTGTAGGTCCTAGGATGAATTCTTGGTTGAAAATAAGCTAGGTTCAACACAGTATTGGCCAAATCCTCCTCCTAAAAGTTGTAGGAAGCGTAAAGCTCCATTAAAATCTGAGATGGGTGATATTCATAAGGCTAATCCAAGGGATAGTAAATTACAGGAAGTAATTTCACCTATAGATACTCATATTAGTAATGATGGTACCAATAAGGTTGATCCCTTTGATGCTGAAACAAATATGGATCAATCTTTATTTGTTAAACGTTTCAACACATCTGTAAAGGTGGATGGTAAATTGATGAATGATGACAAAATTGATTCTGTTACTCATGAATTCATCTCTGATGTATGCACTCCTAAAAACCCTTGTGATGATTCTACACAAAAGCTTAAACAATTAGCACAAGTTTGTTGTGATAGGAGAAGTTTTGAGCCAAAGGGATCTTTGTCTGTTCATTCACGAAGGTTCACTCAAAGCATGACTACAGCGCCTTCAATCTCCATTCCTGTAAATATTCAGCAGAATACTCAGCCAATTGTTGTTCAACTCGAGGATTATGTTTTATCTTTGATTCCTGAGACAACGCATATGAATAAACCTATTACCATAGTGGAGAATCTTGAAAAATCGTTGGCCAAAAACATTACTGATCCAAGTAAGTTTGAAATAGCACCATCATGTATGGATGATTGTGGGTCTGGCCCTAAGCCATCATGTATGAGCATTCCATCACCAGTTCAGGATCTAAATAATCTTGATTCTTCTCAGTCTGATGATTCACTTCTTGATCAGGATGAAGAAACCCTACAACAAGTACTTGATCGAGTTTATGAAACCAAAATCGAAGAATTAAAAAACGAATTAAAAGAATGTCAAGCAAATGCAGCCTTAAAAGATGAAGAAAATAAAACCTTCAGGGCAGAATTACTAAATTGGGTTAATACATGAAAGAATATGAACCTGAAGAAGAATCGATACAAGGAAGCCAAGAACTCAACAATAAACACTAACTAGCACTTGATTGAGCAAGTAAATCAACAAAAGCTGATGATCATTAAGCTCAAAGCTAAACTTTCTGAAGCAAGAAGAGTAATCAGTTTACAAAACAGAACATGATGTCATTTCTCTTTTTCTTCTGCTGGTTTATTTCTCCTTTTTGACAGGTAATAAATATTTAATAAGCACACCTGCAAAATCGTAGATTTTGCAAGGATGCTTTTAATTTGTTTTATTTTATTTTATTTTTCTGTTAAACATGGTTTTAATGAGAAATTTTATTTCATATGTTACAAGTGTACATGGTATCATTATGCTATAAAGAATATAGGCTGTTTTTGTTCAAAAAATGACATTTGTTGGTGCTTCTGGAAGGATTCGTTGCTCAAGATGGCCACGATTACAAATCAGTTCATTTGAGCATAAGATAATATAGGATAGTCATTTAATTGACAGTTTTATCTCATAGGATAAATGTTTATGCCAGATGTCTTTTGGAAGAAATTCGATGCAGCTAAATAGGAATAGGATTCCTATTGTCTTTACTATAGAATTTATTAGAAACTGAAATGGGTTACTATTTTGGTTATATAAACTAGTAACTTCGATGTAAAGAGGGTCGACGGAGTATCAGAAGAAAGACTTAATTGAAATATCATTTCAGTTCTACTTTTATCTCTTTACTGAAGTTTTTCCTTCGGAGAAGGAGTGTGACTTAAGTTCTTAGACCGGTATCACTGTTCGGTAGTATATTTGAACACTTTATATATATATTTCAATATATCATCTTCTAGTTATACTTTGGTACAGCTATACTTTGTTATGATTGTATTCATTATCTGAGATAATACTCTGTTAACACAATATTACTGTTTGAATGAGTATGTT
>LPNX010446049.1:266610-283547 GCA_001517045.1 Pseudotsuga menziesii
AGATTTAAAACCTTTTCAACAAAAACTAAGGAAATATCATCCGTCATTAGAACCAACAATTAAGAAGGAACTAAATAAACTGTTAGCTGCTAGGATTATTTTTCCTATTCAGCATACTTAGTGGGTAGCCAACCTAGTTCTAGTTAGGAAGAAAAAAATGATATTAGATTATGTGTTGATTTTTGAAATCTTAATAAGTCTTTCGAAAAGGATAATTACCCAGTTCCTCCCATTGAATAAATTCTTCAAAAAGTTTCTCGGTCTGAGATACTGTCACTTCTTGATGGTTTCTCAGGATACAACCAAATATTGGTTTCCCCAGATGATCAATTGAAAACAACTTTTAGAACTCCATGGGGAACATATGCTTACGGAAAGATGCCCTTTGGGTTAATCAATGATGGGGCAACTTTTCAAAGGGCAATGGATATTGCTTTTAGAGGCTTAATTAATCATTCAGTAGTTGTCTATTTAGATGACGTTATTGTATATTCTAAATGTCAACATGATCATATTAATCATCTTATAAAGGTATTTGAACGATGTAGAAAATTCGGAGTATCCTTAAATCCTAAGAAAACAATATTTGTTGTTTCAGAACGTATTTTAATAGGTTGCGTGGTTTCAAAACATAGGATCATGATTGATCTTGAACGAACCCAAGCTATTTCAAAAATAACTTACCCTTCTAGCAAGAAAGCAATGCAGTCATTGCTTGGTAAAATAAATTTTGTCAGAAGATTCATCCCTAGTTTTTCTGAAATCATCCGTCCTTTACAAAAAATGATTAAGAAGGATGCTATTTTTAATTGCGGACAAACTGAAAAAGAATCATTTCAAAATCATTTAGAAGATATTTCAGAAGATCCTAGTCTTTTGAGCCCATATTTTAATAGAGATTTCATATTGTATACTTTCGCTTCTGATATATCATATGCAGCAGTTTTAACTCAACTAAATCAGCAAAATAATCAAGTGCCAATTTCTTTTATGAGTTCAAATTTTAAAGGTGTTGAATTTAATTACCATGAAGTTGATAAGCAAGCTTTTGTTGTTTTCAAAGCTATCAAACACTTTCATCCATATTTATTGAAATCTAGAACGAAAGTGATAGTTCCTTATCCTTAAGTCAGAAATTTGCTAGTGCAAAAAGATTTAGGTGAAAAAAGGGCACCATGGATGACAACTCTTCAAGAATATGACTTGGAGATTAAACCTTGAATGGTAGTCAAAGGTCAAGGATTATGTAAACTTGCTGTTGAAGTAGCTCATCTACCTAATAATAATTCTAAAGCTGTCATTGATGAAGTTTTACTTACGAGGGAAATTTACTTCTATTCTCAACCACAGGATTCTTGGTATACAGATATAAGAACACTTTTGGAAATAGGAACCACTCTTGATTACTTGGAACCAAGGAAAAGGAGAGCACTTAGAATGAAATCCGTTCCGTATTTATTAATTAATAACATCCTTTTTAGGAGAAATTTAGACAGATTTTTGCTTCGATGTCTAGATAAAGATGAAACAGAAGTGATTTTGAAAGAATTACATTTTGGACCAACAGATGGTCATTTTGGTGGAGAAAATATGGCACATAAGGTTCTTAGGGCTGGTTATTATTGGCCTACTTTATTTCGAGATTCCTATGCTTTTGTTAGAAAGTGTCAGGAATGTCAACTTGCTGCAGGAAGAGTTAAGAAGCCTGCTTTCCCTTTACAACCTGTTTCAGTAGAAAGACCTTTTCAGCAATGGGGTATTGATATAGTAGGACGAATAAAACCTCCCTCTTCTATGCAACACAAGTATATAATAACAACAACTGATTATTTTACTCGTTGGGTCGAAGCTGCACCTTTGAGGGTTGTAAACACCAATCAGGTTATATTATTTTTAGAATCTTTTATCATAACGAGATTTGGTGTTCCAAATTCCCTTGTCTTTGATAATGCTTCATATTTTTCATCAGTTGAGTTAACTCAATTTTCCTTAGAGAATGGAATAAGAGTTAGGTATTCATCTAACTATCATCGTCATGGAAATGGTTTAGCTAAATCAACAAACAAAAAATTATTGAAAATTCTCAAAAGAAATATTTCAGCTCACCATCGTGAATGGCATATAGAATTATTTAATGCCCTTTGGGTAGACAGGGTAACTCCTAAAGCTGCAATAGGTAACTCACCCTTCTTTTTGGTTTATGGAACAGAGGTTATTTTGCCACCGAATTTATTTTTACCTTCATTACAGTTAGCTCAATCTGTTCAAGATGAAGATTGTCCAGCAATGGAGAAAAGGACTAACACTTTATTAAAACTTGAGGAATAAAGAGATAGGTCAAAGCAACATTTTAAAAAACATCAACAAATTGTGAAGTCCTCGTTTGATCAATCCTCAAGTTCTAATCAAGAATTTCAGGTGGGAGATCTAGTTTTAAAATGGGATAAAGTTCATGAGGAAAAAGGAGATCATACTAAGTTTCAAAAACTTTGGTTAGGTCCCTTTGTTATTGCTAAAAAGATAGGTCCAAGTACCTTTCATTTGCAAACCCTAGAAGGTCAGTTCGAAACATTCCCGGTGAATGGACTGATCTTAAAAAAATATTTTTGCTGATTTTTCAGACCCTAAAAATGTATATAATTATGTATATGAGCTTGTTTTCTGTCTGTAAATAATTATATTTCAAAAAAAAAATTATGTATATATTTTTATCATAAAATTGTTAATATTTTGAACAATCTTTTATTAAATAAAGGATTATGATAAATTCATGATACTTATGTACATCTCAAACATCATTCTACTCTTGAAACTAGTTTTCGATTTTCTTAATCAAGTGTTAATATATTGATCATTTGTATTAAGGATTATCAAATTTCTATATATATGTTTTAAAATAATCAATCACTAATGTACATGTGTCAATGGACAGGATAAGTGTAAATAAATAAGTCCTATGTTTTGAAAACCAGCTTGTTCATTAGTTTAAATGTATGATATTAGACTAATTTTTTTAATTGGTTCATAATGATCAACGTTTCTTAAGTCTATTAAGAACCTATCATTATATGTAAATATTTGTAAGTATTATTCAAATTATTCCTCACTCTTCTATTTTCTTATAATATTTGGGATAGCTAATTAATGTCTTTTTCGAAACTTGTACTTTGAAAAATTCTTATGGATCTCTACTATCAGTCATTGTTTTTAAAATTATTTACAATTTGAAAACTTTTTCGAATATGTTCCATTCAATAAATTACTAAAATGAGAAACGAAAGGTCTTAGTAATAAGCCGATATGATCAGGGTCATAAATATCACTGGCATGACATTATTAGGAAACTGATAATGGCTCTTGGTCGTAAGGTCAAGAGATAGGGGGTCTCATCACGATCCAGCTGATTCATTTTCTGTTGATATTAATGACTGACATTACCATTTGGTCACCATGCTAGGTAATGATCTTTTATTTTATAAAATTTCAAATTTCAAATTAAATAAAGTAAAACATAATTTTGATTGAAGAATAGAAGGTCTCATCATGAGCTAGCCTAATCATGATCATCAGTGCTGTCTAGGATAACTTCATTTCTAATCATCAAGGTGATGGCTCTTGGTTAAATAATCAAGAGATAAGAGGTCTCATCACGAGCCAGCTTGCTTATTCTAGTTAGTTCCCATGAATGATACTATCACATCGGGTTATCATACCTAGATAGTAGTCTTCAGTCAGAGTAATTGTTTTAAGTTAAAAAAAAAGAAAAAAAAGGAAAGAAAATTATTATGTTCATGGAACAGATTCTAGAAATTTTTCAAAGAAGTAAATTTCTATATCTTATACTGATGGTGCAGATTATTTTTACTATGAAGTACTTTGTTTCGATTAGGATATTTCTAAGTTTATCTTTAACAAGATTTTTATTCAAAAGGATGGGATATTTCTTAATTATACTTACGAATATAAATCAGAATAATGGTTTTTACTTAGACAGAGAAGTTTTTATTGTTTTTTAATAGGTTTTTAAGATTTTGTTTATACTATCATTTGAAAACTGTATGAGCAAAGATAACTAGTTCTCCCAGGTCGTCGCCATTTGTTGGAAGTCAGCAACAACCCTCTCATTTTTTCTATTATGCTGAAAAAAATGATCAGTTCTCTTCTATGATTTATTTTAAAAACATTATTTAAGAATGCCTTCAGAATCTTTGATTCTAAAAGTACTCTCAATTTCAGAAGAGATAAGAATCGTATTAGACATTTATGAAGTACTTTCATAAATTTGATAAATTAGCAGCTGTAAATCTTGTAAATTTGATATATAATCAATTTTTGTCATTATTATTAATTCATTTGATTATATATTGATTCATGAGATTTAAGATATTGCTTGCTAATTAATTCATAGTATTAAAATGAGAATACATTTTGAACATCCTACAGATTTGGTTTAAATAAGATATTTATTATTATAAGTTTTTGTAATTTTTATAATTAGGGTTGATTTATTAATTGGAATATTTTATATTAACCCTAAGTTTATATTTTACATATAACTTGATCTTCTAATATCTTTTCATTATTATAGTGTATATATATCTCATGAAATAGTTAGATTTTATATATATATCAATTCAAAATCTTCATTGTAATATAGTAATAATAATTGAATTTTGATTTAGTGTTAAGTTTTTATAAGCTTTTCATTCGATCATATTTTGCATTTAAGTCATGGGTATTAGAATTTCATGAATCAATCACATCTATATATCTATGGTTTTGAATGGTTTGATCATTATCTAAAGTTGATATTAGTACTTAGTTGTAATTACAAAACCCTAGAAGACATTATGAATTATAATGACGACTTCACATTAATTGATTCATGAGTACGGTTGCCCTCCATATGTAAGCCTTATTTATTATCATTTGACAATCGAGTTTATGGTTCAAGGCATGAATGATCAAATTGATAACTTATGCTTATAGGGGTTTCAATGATAATAATATTTTTGAATCACTATGTAAAAGATTGAGATCACATTGATAATTGATTTTGGTTTTATTCTTTTGACACCTTTCAATTTAACTAACATTTGTTGGTTTAATGATGAAATGGTGTCATTAAAATTCAATTTCATAAATGACTGATACCTATTTCCACTTATGGCGCTTGTACGAAGCTGTCATTCCAAACTGTGTATTATCAATGCTTCGGTTATCGATCCCTCAATTGAATTACTTCGGATATGGAAGTTTAGTTAGAATTAGAAGTATTAACATAATGTTTTATGAAGGATTTGATTAGTTATGATTAGTTTATTCATTACTAATAGCACGAAAACGCTGGCATTTGTTCTCATTATTTTGAGATTTAGTTACCATGGCCAAATTTGGGGTTCTCATTCCTGTCACGTATGAACCAATTGGAGATTCGACATTTCACATAATGCCTTTCACTTGGATACCTATTCCTTCGATTTTCACAACCACATTCGTTTCAAACCAAAACCAGAGTTGCAGTGAGGAGACAATGGCTCCTCTCAGCCGATTCGAGATTTGAGGGCCTGAGCTAGTGGAAGATGATGAGAAAGTCACTGTATTGTTCGAAAAGATAGGATGGGGCTCGTTTTTCAGATGTTTCATTGGTCATAATGTAGAATTTACCAAACAATTCGCTATGAGCTTGAGGGAGAATGTAGTTCAAATTGGTGGTTTTAAATTCATAATTGATAAGGATAAGATTGCAGAAGCAACAAAGCTTCCTCAGACTGGAGAACGTTGATTTAAAGGAGGAAAGGTTGATAAGTAAAGGTGTAGGTCATTACTGTTACCCTTTCCCGCCAATGCAAAGTTAAAATTTGGGGTTTCAGTTAAATTCCTAAAACCAGAATGGCAAGCGTCTTATGAAATCCTAGTCAAGTATGTCTCTTGTGATGGTCGTCTCTCTCATCTTCATTATTACCATCTGTGAATATTATTAGCGTTGAAGGTTTGTAAGCTCAATCCTCCTTTTTACTTACTTCAAAGCTTGAAGAAAATGGCACAATCACTGCAAAGTACTATAGGCAACCCTGATAGGAGCTTGTTCCACCATGGTCTAATTAAAATTCTAATCTAGCATCAGTTATCTCTTAGCTGTAGGTCCTGGGATGAATTCTTGGTTGAAAATAAGCTAGGGTCAACACAGTATTGGCCAAATCCTCCTCCTAAAAGTCGTAGGAAGCATAAAGCTCCATTAAAATCTGAGATGGATGATATTCATAAGGCTGAGCCAAGGGATAGTAAATTATAGGAAGTAAATTCACCTGTAGTTACTCGTATTAGTAATTATGGTACCAATAAGGTCGATCCCTTTGATGCTGAAACAAATATGGATCAATCTTTATTTGTTAAACGTTTCAGCACATCTGTAAAGGTGGATGGTAAATTGATGAATGATGACAAAATTGATTCTGTTACTCATGAATTCATCTCTGATGTATGCACTCCTAAAAACCCTTGTGATGATTCTATATGAAAGCTTGAACAATTAGCACAATTTTGTTGTGATAGGAGAAGTTTGGAGCCAAAGGAATCTTTGTCTTTTCATTCATGAAGGTTCACTCGAAGCATGACTAATATGCCTTCAATCTCCATTCCTGTAAATATTCAGCAGAATACTCAACCAATTGTTGTTCAACTCGAGGATTATGTTTTGTCTTTGATTCCTGAGACAACGCATATGAATAAACCTATTACCATAGTGAAGAATCTAGAAAAATCGTTGGCCAAAAAACATTACTGATCCAGGTAAGTTTGAAATAGCACCATCATGTATGGATGATTGTGGGTCTGGACCTGAGCCATCATGTATGAGCATTCCATCACCAGTTCAGGATGTAAATAATCTTAATTATTCTCAGTCTGACGATTCACTTCGTGATCAGGATGAAGAAACCCTACAACAGGTACTTGATCGAGTTTATGAAACCAAAATCGAAGAATTAAAAAAATGAATTAAAAGAATGTCAAGCAGATGCAGCCTTAAAAGATGAAGAAAATAAAACATTCAGGGCATAATTACTAAATTGGGTTAATAGATGGAAGAATATGAAGCTGAAGAAGAATCAATACAATGAAACCAAGAACTCAGTAATAAACACTAACCAGCACTTGATTGAGCAAGTAAATGGACAGAAGCCGACGATCATTAAGCTCAAAGCTAAACTTTCTCAAACAAGAAGAGTAATCAGTTTACAAAATAGAACATGATGTCATTTCTCTTTTTGTTCTACTGGTTTATTTCCCTTTTTTAACAGGTAATAAATCTTTAATAAGAACACCTGTAAAATCGTAGATTTTGCAAGCATGCTTTTAATTTGTTTTATGTTATTTTATTTTTCTGTTAAACATGGTTTTAATGAGAAATTTTATTTCATATGTTACAGGTGTACATGGTATCGTTATGCTATAAAGAATATAGGTTGTTTTTGTTCAACAGTTGACATTTGTTGGTGCTTCTAGAAGGATTGGTTGCTCAAGTTGGCCACGATTACAAATCAGTTCGTTTGAGCAGGAGATAATACAGGCTAGTCATTTAATTGACAGTTTTATCTCATAGGATAAATGTTTATGCTAGATGTCTTTTGGAAGAAATTTGATGCAGCTAAATAGGGATAGGATTCCTATCGTCTTTATTATAGCATTTATTAGAAAATAAAATGGGTTACTAGTTTGGTTATATAAACTAGTAACTTCGATGTAAAGTGGGTCGATGGAGTATCAGAAGAAAGACTTAATTGAAATATCATTTCAATTCTAGTTTAATCTCTTTACTGGAGTTTTTCCTTCGGAGAAGGAGTTTGACTTCATTTCTTAGACTGGTATCACTGTTCGGTACTATTTTTGAAAAATTTATATATATATTTCAATATATCATCTTCTAGTTATACTTTGGTACAGTTATACTTTGTTATGATCGTATTCATTATCTAAGATAATACTATGTTTACACAATATTACTGTTTGAATGAGTATGTTACTATATTTGATTGATCAATATTTTTATTGAAAATTAGAACTTTAGTAATATACATATTTATGTTTATTTTGATTTCATTTGTATTTTACAATGTTTTCATTATAAATATCATCTTTTGTTTGATATTTAGTATTGATTATTGATTGTTAATTAGTAGAGCATTACAGAGAAGTTTAAAGTAGTTGTCTATTTTAATTTTCTATTATTGTGAATATATAGCAGAGTGGTTTAATGTTAATGATTTAAATATTTTCATTTAAATCATAATTATTTATCTCTCTGTTTACTTGAAATATTAATTAATAATTAATCTAGTATTTGAGTTTCTCTCTACTGAGATAGAATAATTAGTTAAATTTACTCTTAATATAGTTTATTTTAAACTTTAATTTATATTTAACAGTTGTTAAATAGGATTAGATTAATTCTGTAATATTTGTAATAGTTTTTGAATTAGAATATTTGAAGCAAAATCCTCAAAAAGTTAAAGACTTTCATTAAGAAGGCATTTTAGGTCTTAGAAAACTAATTCTAGGGTTTATTTAAATAATAATTAAATTACGATAAATTTTTATTGAATTTTAAATTCTCCTTAAGAGAAAAATTTAGTTGGTAGCAAGACCATAACCTGCGAGGTTTTGCTATATTAAACACACAGGGAGCTTCTCTAAGCAACTTGTGTGGGCTTAATCTCCTTAGTTGGCCTAGGTCAGAAAAACAAGCCAACAAATGGCACTAGAAGGAGGGCCTGTTATTGATTAATGGCATGTAGGACTAATGATAAAACTTCAACCAGTCAACAACCTCCATTACAATCCAAAGTCAGCAGATCACCATTCATAGAAACTGTTAGGAGCATCCTTGAGCGTGATCATATCACATCCCTATTTACTCCTGAACAGAGTACTCAAACTTTAGAAGAATCATGTAATATTCTTACAAGAGAATATGCTAATCAACTTAGTGTAACCCCAATAGATTATGGTCTACCTAGACAACAAAGTCGTAATCCACAATTGAATGTAGTTACTCAAGATTTAGTAGAAGCTGATAGCACTCCAATTTATCATTTTAGAAGTCATCAGAGAGAAACTACTCGAATAAATACTGCTAGAAGATTGACTTCAGTAGGCAGTTTTGATCAACCACCCTCTCCTCCAAAATCACCACCTGATAGTCCAAGGTCATCTAATTCAAGGAGTTCTTCAGATTCTGAAGGAATTCCTATGGCTGGAAACATACCTGTAGGAGGAGGAGGTAATCCTCCACCTAATCCACAACTTCCTTGGTTGAGAACAGTTGTTGTAGCTGTACCTGGTATACAACATCCTTTGCCCAAACATTTAGATAAACTTCTTCCGAAGTTTAACCTAGATAACAAAGAACCTACAGAGGTGCATGTAGATAAATTCATGTTAGTTGTTCAAACCATGAATGTTCAGCATGAAGATGTGGTTTGTCAGTTGTTCCCTTTAAATTTTGATGGAAACGCCTCTACTTGGTACTTTTCGTTAGTTCAAGGATCAATCACGAATTGGGCTGAATTCAATAAAACTTTCTTAGATAAATTTGGGAAGGATAAAACACCTGCTTTTTTAGCCCTTGAGTTATCTCGGATTAAAATCGATGCTAAAGAAAGAATTAAATATTTTAATCAGAGTTTTCTTACACTAAAAAATAAAATTCGTGTTGCTTCTCAACCACCCAAAGACATAATCATAGAGAACTATACTTCAGCTTTACCAAAATATCCTGGGATGTTCATTAAGAGAGATGGTAAAACAACTCTGGTAGAAACTTTTGAGGAAGCCATTAAAGTTGAGAAGGATTCTATGTCCTATGAACTAGATAGAATTGAGAAAGCTGATACCTTTCCTCATAGGAAAATTGAAAGACCTAATTCAGAAAAGGATAAGGAATTTGATGTAGAACAACTGCAGAATGCTATTCGGGCATTAACCAATGAAGTTGTAGGATTAAAAAAAACTAATTCTGAAGCTTCCTCCTCTAGAGGATATTTCAGAAATCAGTTTAGACAGAATCCTAATACTAATAATAAAACAAGTACACCGCCTGATATAGCAGTAAATGAAGAAATTTTTAATACTATTCGAGCTGTCTTATCCTTATCTGAAACTCCCTCAAATCAAGAAATGGCTGAAAATGAAGAAGAAGAGGAATTAGAAAATAATGAAGAATTGGAAGAACCTCAACAAGTTAACGGTCGTTTCTGGGACAGTCTTGTAAAATATTATGAACGTAAAAGTCCTCCTTCAGGACAACATGCCTATAATACTCGTAGTAGAACAATCGCAAACACTCCTAGAGCTTCATCAAGTTCTACCCCGAATAATGATAACAATAATTCACAACCTAATAAACAGACTCAATCTAGCAAACAGACTCAATCTAAGACAATTGCTCAGCCTATTCAAAATGCTCCAAAGTTGAATTTACAATATGACATAATTGAATATTTAAAGAAGACATGTGCAAACATCAGTATGTATGATCTTCTTCAAATTTTCTCAATGCCTAATAGTCATATTATAAATCCTGCCATGAGTTCAATAATTCCTAATGCTAAACAAAGTGTTGCTGCTAACAATTCTAAGAATGATTTAACATCAACTGATAAAGGAAAGTCAGCAGCTGATAAAGCCTTGCTAATAGGGAACAATTCAAAATCAACAACTCCTCCATTCCTACTTACCTTTGATATTTTTAATAGCAATGGTCATAATTGCAGGGTTGATTCCGGAGCATCTTCCAATGTAATGCCTTTATTTTTATGCAAAAGGCTGAAGGGAAAATATGTTCCATCAAATTCACAAATAACTCAATTGGATAGGACAAATGTGAGGGTTGTAGGATAGATGAAAGATGTTTTAGTCAGGATTTCCTGTAACCCTTCGGTTTTTCAAATCATAGACATTGTGGTTGCAGATATTCTTGATGTGTATGGGTTGTTTTTTAGCAGAGATTGGTCTCAACAATTGAATGGATTCTTTGCTACATACTGGTCAACTTTATGGTTACCTAAGAATGGAAAGTCAAATCAAATTAAGATAAACAAGGAAATATATATGAAACATACTGTGACAGAATTACATGATCCTAGTGAACCAGTTTTATTTTCAGACTCCATTATGGGGAATTACATATATGAACTAGGATTTGGTAATTTTAAATCTGAAAATTCTATTTTTTTTTTAAATAAATAGCAATCAGAAATTCTTGAAGTGACAACTATTTCTCATGACTCTTCATTCAAGGAAATTATAAATGATGTAGATAATCATAATATTGTAAATATTATAGAAAGTAAAGTAGTTGTTAATAGTTCTGCTTGGACTTTATATTTCGATGGGGCGAAGTCTAAAGAAGGAGCAGGAGCTGGTTGCCTGCTAATAGACCCTCAAGGAAATAAAACATGTATAGCTTGTAGGCTATAATTTAATTGTACAAACAATACTGTGAAATATGAAGCTTTAATACAGGGTTTGAAAACAGCAATTGATTTGGATATCAAAGTGTTAATTGCATATGGTGATTCTGAAATCATTGTCAGACAGGTTCGTAATCTATTCACTGCCTTTATGAACATTTGCAGAATTATCAACGAGAGGTATGGAATCTCATTTCACATTTGGATGCACTTAACATAATTTCAGTTCCAAGAGTTCAAAACCAAGATGCATATTTATTAGCGAATGTAGCATCAAAATTAATACCATCAAAAAAATTTACACCAGATTTCTTTTCAATTGAATTGATTTTTAGGCCTTATATACCAGATAATATCTTTAACTCACGTGTGTTTGATAATGATGTGCAGGTGCTGAATTTTCTAACAAATGATGATACCTTTAAAGATTCATCCATTGATGAAGTTACACATGATGAAAATCTACGGGATTTTTCGGTAATAAATGATTTTGTTCAATTGAAAAAGCTTTTGAGAAGGTAAAACCAATTCCTAATTCATATTTGAGATTAGAAAATTTCTTTGATCTTCAAGATAAATTTAGATATGTTCCTAACTGTAAAACCAATAGCTCTCAAATGAAATATGAAATCATAAATTTAGGAACGGAACTAAATCCTCAAATTGTAAATCTAGAAATAGATTGCACTCCCACAGAAAAAACAACATTCATAAAATTGTTTAAAAAATTTAAGGATGTCTTTTCATGGACATATGACGATTTGAAAACCTTCAATCCACAAGTCATGCAACACATAATTCCAATTAAACAAGAGTCAAAACCTTTTCAACAAAAACTAAGGAAATATCATCCGTCGTTAGAACCAACAATTAAGAAGGAACTAAATAAACTGTTAGCTGCTAGGATTATTTTTCCTATTCGGCATACTTAGTGGGTAGCCAACCTAGTTCCAGTTAGGAAGAAAAATGGTGATATTAGATTATGTGTTGATTCTAGAAATCTTAATAAGTCTTCCAAAAAGGATAATTACCCAGTTCCTCCCATGGAACAAATTCTTCAAAAAGTTTCTGGGTCTGAGATACTGTCACTTCTTGATGTTTTCTTAGGATACAACCAAATATTGGTTTCCCCAGATGATCAATTGAAAACAGCTTTTAGAACTCCATGGGGAACGTATTCTTACAGAAATATGCCCTTTGGTTTAATCAATGCTAGGGCAACTTTTCAAAGGGCAATGGATATTGCTTTTAGAGGCTTAATTAATCATTCAGCAGTTGGCTATTTAGATGACATTACTGTACATTCTAAATGTCAACATGATCATATTAATCATCTTAGAAAGGTATTTGAATGATGTAGAAAATTTGGAGTATCATTAAATCCTAAGAAAACAATATTTGCTGTTTCAGAATGTATTTTATTAGGTTGTGTGGTTTCAAAACATGGAATCATGATTAATCCTGAATGAACCCAAGCTATTTCAAAAATAACTTAATCTTCTAGCAAGAAAGCAATGCAGTCATTGCTTGGTAAAATAAATTTTGTCAGAAGATTCATCCCTAGTTTTTCTGAAATCATTCGTCCTTTACAAAAACTGATTAAGAAGGATGTTATTTTTAATTGGGGACAAACTGAAAAAGAATCATTTCAAAAAAAATTAGAAGCTATTTCAGAAGATCCTAGTCTTTTGAGCCCAGATTTTAACAAAGATTTCATATTGTATACTTTCACTTCTAATATATCATATGCAACAGTTTTAACTCAACTAAATCAGCAAAATAATGAAGTGCCAATTTCTTTTATGAGTTCAAATTTTAAAGGTGCTGATTTTAATTACCATGAAGTTGATAAGCAAGCTTTTGCTGTTTTCAAAGCTATCAAACACTTTCGTCCATATTTATTTAAATCTAGAATGAAAGCAATAGTTCCTTATCCTTAAGTCAGAAATTTGCTAGTGCAAAAAGATTTAGGTGAAAAAATGGCACCATGGATGACAACTCTTCAAGAATATGACTTGGAGATTAAACCTTCAACGGTAGTCAAAGTTCAAGGATTATGTAAACTTGCTGCTGAAGCAGCTCATCTACCTAATAATAATTCTGAAGCTGTCATTGATGAAGTTTTACTTATGAGGGAAATTTAATTCTATTCTCCACCATAGGATTCTTGGTATACATATATAAGAACACTTTTGGAAACAGGAACCATTCCTAATTACTTGGAACCAAGGAAAAGGAGAGCACTTAGACTGAAATCTGCTCCTTATTTATTAATTGATAACATCCTTTTTAGAAGAAATTTAGACAGAGTTTTGCTTCGATGTCTAGATAAAGATGAAATAGAAGTGATTTTGAAAGAATTACATTTTGGACCAGCAGGTGGTCATTTTGGTGGAGAAACTACGGCACATAAGGTTCTTAGGGCTGGCTATTATTGGCCTACTTTATTTCGAGATTGCTATGCTTTTGTTAGAAAGTGTCAGGAATGTCAACTTGCTGCAGAAAGAGTTAAGAAGCCTACTTTCCCTTTACAACCTGTTTCAATAGAAAGACCTTTTCAGCAATGGGGTATTGATATAGTAGGCCCAATAAACCCTCCCTCTTCTATGCAACACAAGTATATAATAATTGCAACTGATTATTTTACTCGTTGGGAAAAAGCTGCACATTTGAGGGTTGTAAACACCAATCAGATTATATTATTTTTAGAATCTTTTATCATAACAAGATTTGGTGTTCCAGATTCCCTTGTCTTTGATAATGCTTCATATTTTTCATCAGTTGAGTTAACTCAATTTGCCTTAGAGTAGAGAATAAGAGTTAGGTATTCAGCTAACTATCATCCTCATGGAAATGGTTTAGCTAAATAACCAAACAAAATTTTATTGAAAATTCTCAAAAGGACTATTTCAGCTCACCATCATGATTGGCATACAAAATTATTTAATGCCCTTTGAGCAGACAAGGTAACTCCTAAAGCTGCAATAGGTAACTCACCCTTCTTTTTTGTTTATGGAACTGAGGCTATTTTGCCACCGAATTTATTTTTACCTTCATTAGAGTTAGCTCAAACTGTTCCAGATGAAGATTGTCCAGCGATGGAGAAAAGGATTAACACTTTATTAAAACTTGAGGAAGAAAGAGATAGGTCAAAGCAACATTTTACAAAACATCAACAAATTGTGAAGTCTTGGTTTGATTAATCCTCAAGTTCTAATCAAGAATTTCAGGTGGGAGATTTAATTTTAAAATGGGATAAAGTTCATGAGGAAAAATGAGATCATACTAAGTTTCAAAAACTTTGGTTAAGTCCCTTTGTTATTGCTGAAAAGATAGGTCCAAGTACCTTTCGTTTGCAAACCCTAGAAGGTCAGTTCGAAACATTCCCAGTGAATGGACTGATCTTAAAAAAATATTTTTGTTGATTTTTCAGACCCTAAAAATGTGTATAATTATGTATATGAGCTTTTTTTCTGTCTGTAAATAATTATATTTCAAAAAAAAAATTCTATGTATAGATTTTTATCATAAAATTGTTAATATTTTGTACAATCTTTTATTAAATAAAGGATTATGATAAATTCATGATACTTATGTACATCTCAAACATCATTCTACTCTTGAAACTAGTTTTCGATTTTCTTAATCAAGTGTTAATATATTGATCATTTGTATTAAGGATTATCAAATTTCTGTATATATGTTTTAAAATAATCAGTCACTAATGTACATGTGTCAATGGATAGGATAAGTGTAAATAAATAAGTCCCGTGTTTTGAAAACCAGTTTGTTCATTAGTTTAAAATTATGATATTAGACTAAAGTTTTTAATTGGTTCAGAATGATCAAAGTTTCTTAAGTCTATTAAGAACCTATCATTATTTGTAAATATTTGTAAGTATTATTCAAATTATTCCTCACTCTTCTATTTTCTTATAATATTTGGGATAGCTAATTAATGTCTTTTTCAAAACTTGTACTTTGAAAAATTCTTATGGATCTCTACTATCACTCATTGTTTTTAAAAGTTATTTACAATCTGAAAACTTTTTCGAATCTGTTCCATTCAATAAAATACTAAAATGAGAAACGGAAGGTCTTAGTAATAAGCCGATCTGATCAGGATCATAAATATCACTGGCATGACATTATTAGGAAACTGATAATGGATATTGGCCATAAGGTCAAGAGATAGGGGGTCTCATCACAAGCTAGCTGATTCATTTTCTGGTGATATTAATGACTGACATTACCATTTGGTCACCATGTTAGGTAATGATCTCTTATTTTATAAAATTTCAAATTTCAAATTAAGTAAAGTAAAACATAATTTTGATTGAAGAATAGGAGGTCTCATCACGAGCCGGCCTAATCATGATCATTAGTGTTGTCTAGGATAACTTCATTTCTTGTCATCAGGGTGATGGCTCTTGGTTAAATAATCAAGAGACAAGAGGTCTCATCAGGAGCGGGCTTGCTTCTTCTAGGTAGTTCTCATGAATGATACTATCACATCGAATTATCATACCTAGATAGTATTCTTCAGTCAGAGTAATTGTTTTAATTTTTTTTTTTTTAAAGAAAAAAAAGGAAAGAAAATTATTATGTTCATGGAACAGATTCTAGAAATTTTTCAAAGAAGTAAATTTCTATATCTTATACTGATGGTGCAGATTATTTTTACTATGAAGTACTTTGTTTCGATTAGGATATTTCTAAGTTTATCTTTAACAATATTTGTATTCAAAAGGATGGGATATTTCTTAATTATACTTACGAATATAAATCAGAATAATGGTTTTTACTTAGACAAAGAATTTTTTATTGTTTTTTAATAGGTTTTTAAGATTTTGTTTATACTATCATTTGAAAACTGTATGAGCAGAGATAACTAATTCACCCAGGTCGTCGCCATTTGTTGGCATTCAGCAACAAACCTCTCATTTTTTCTATTATGCTGAAAAAAATGATCAATTCTCTTCTATGATTTATTTTAAAAACATTATTTAAGAGTGCCTTCAGAATCTTTGATTCTGAAGGTACTCTCAATTTCAGAAGAGATAAGAATCATATTAGAAATTTATGAAGTACTTTCATAAATTTGATAAATTAGTAGCTGTAAATCTTGTAAATTTTATATATAATCAACTTTCGTCATTATTATTAATTCATTTAATTATATATTGATTCATGAGATTTAAGATATAGCTTGCTAATTAATTCATAGGATTAAAATGAGAATACATTTTGAACATCCTACAGATTTGGTTTAAATAAGATATTTATTATTATAAGTTTTTGTAGTTTTTATAATTAGAGTTGATTTATTAATTGAAATATTTTATATTAACCCTAAGTTTATATTTTACATATAACTTGATCTTTTAATATCTTGTCATTATTATAGTGTAAATATATCTCACGAAATAGTTAGAGTTTATATATATATATATATATATATATATA
>LPNX010446049.1:286284-312369 GCA_001517045.1 Pseudotsuga menziesii
CAACATTACAGAGAAGTTTAAAGTAGTTATCTATTTTAATTTTCTGTTATTGTGAATATATAGCAGAGTGGTTTAATGTTAATGATTTAAATATTTTCATTTAAATCATAATTATTTATCTCTATGTTTACTTGAAATTTTAATTAATAATTAATCGAGTATTTAAGTTACTCTCAGTTGAGATAGA
The DNA here is from genome assembly GCA_001517045.1 of Pseudotsuga menziesii. NCBI lineage: Eukaryota > Viridiplantae > Streptophyta > Pinopsida > Pinales > Pinaceae > Pseudotsuga > Pseudotsuga menziesii. The sequence continues at coordinate 286,472 of LPNX010446049.1, forward strand.
ATAATTAGTTAAATTTAGTCTTAATATAGTTTATTTTAAACTTTAATTTATATTTAACAGTTGTTAAATATGATTAGATTAATTCTGTCATATTTGTAATAGTCTTTGAATTAAAATATTTGAAGCAAAATCCTCAAAAATTTAAAGACTTTCATTAAGAAATCATTTTAGGTCTTAGAAAACTAATTATACGGTTGATTTAAATAATAATTAGATTAGGATAAATTTTTACTGAATTTTAAATTCTCCTCAAGAGAAAAAATCAGTTGGTAGCAGGACCATAACCTGCGAGGTTTTGCCATATTAAACACACCAGGAGCTTCTCTAAGAAACTTGTGTGGGCTTAATCTCCTTAGTTGGCTTAGGTCAAAAAAACAGGCCAACACAACTTTAGAAGAAATGTTTGTGAATATCTGAAACAATAGCCAGAGCATACATGTATGAATTCTGAAACTATTAAACACTGCGTTCAGACATGAAAGAAAACATAATGGAAGGTAAACACTTAGAAAACATTCACAAGAAAAGAAAGCACAGACTGTAACATAAACAACACATGAATCTTTGAAGATCAACTAGTATTTAGCTCTATAATTTAATTCAAAAAGGTTCTCACAAAAACCTCAGTCCAATCTCATGGGTTCCAACACTTGATACATCAATAAAATTCAAATATATACAAAATAGTTTTTTTCAAGAACGTAACCAACCAACTAATCTGTTAATCATAAGTTCTTGTAACCATATCCCTAATAACTAGGAATAATAATTACATGCTTTGTTTGAAATAACAAATTGATTGATTATAGCAAACTCCATAACTGCAAGGCATAACGAACAAACAGCTTCCCAAAACTGCAACACCTATCTTCATGAATGTAATATGTATTTGGTTTTCCCAAATTTCTCCACGATTTTCCACTGTTACACATTTGGAGTGTCGTACTCTATCATCTCTCTTATTGAGACCTCCAAATCCACATAAGAATCATAAGACACGGCTGGTAATATTTTTTTAATAATTAAAAACGTGTCCAATATTTCAAAGTCTTTTGTCAACTTTTCAACAATAACCTTTCTTGTCAATCCTTTGACTAAATCTTCAAATTTAGAATGATCCATGCGATTTTGTACCAATAAGTTGTGATATTGTTCCTTGGAAAAGAACCTTCCTTCATCATCCCAAAAGGAAGGGAGACCATCATCAAATAAATCTTTAAAAGCTTCCCTGAAATCCTTGATTTGAGAAGAAATTTGATTCATTTTATCCTGCACAACTTTCATAAGTTGATGTTTATTGATAAACTTCTTCGCCCATAACACAATTGCTACCCTGTCTTTGATCCCAATATCCTACAAATTTTGATATGTCAGAAAATTCAAGAAATTCATAGCATTATGAGCAGTATTCAGAAGTTTCTTTTCCATAGTTTCATTTGCTAATTTCAATCTTTGAGCATCCAAATTTACCAGTGCACTTTCATCATCAATAAAATTTAAATAATGCCTAATTTTAGTAATTTCCATAGAAAAAGTATCTCAAATCAAATGTTTAGCTCTCTGTAAAGGATATTTTCCTGTATTTCTCTCTTTTAATTCATTGAATTTTTTCTGTAATTGGCTCTTCTCATTCCACGCTTTATTCTTCTCTTCAACACTTTTAGCCAATTATGACTTGATCTTTTCATTCTCATCCTTTAATTCTTTAATTTCCATTTCCTCCAAACTCACCTGAGACATGGGAACTAATAAAGCATCTGCAGAAAATTCATTTAATGGTTTTTCAACATTAACAAGGGGTAAATCAATATCAACGAAAGGTTGATTCATCAATTCTTCCATAACCTCTTTTTCATCATTTTGATCTTTTTTCAACTTTGCAATCTGAGCTATCTACTCGGTTTTTTATGTTTCCCACTTGTCTTTCTCCTCTTGCATATTTAATAGTTTTCCTTTATAATCCATCATTTCCTGATAGACCTTCTCTTTCTCTTCCTGCAATGCAAACAATTCTGAAGATTAAACATGTTCAATGTTAGGGACCTTAAGCTTCTTTTTCAACACTTGAATGGTATTACCTTTTTCTTCTAGAAGCTTCTTCGTCGCTTGCATATTATTTGATTCAATCGCTAAGCTTATAATATCTCCCTGTAAATTTTTTATCTGAATCAAATTGGCCTTATTTTCAACGTTCTCATGTTTCAATTGAATTTCCATTTTATCTACAAGAGACTGTAATTTAGTAATTTTCACAATTGCATGTAACAAATCAGAATAAATAACATCTTCAGTTTGTTTGTGGAGATGTATTTTATCAGGAACATTGATTTTATCCAGGTTCACTTCCATCTCAAAAACCTTCTTATCACTTACCACAGCAAATTTTAGGGTATTCCTCTCTGCATCTCGAGTAGAAATTAATGAAGCTTTTTATTAATTAATTTCCTAACGTGGGGAAGTAGATTCTTAGTTTCCTCCAATGACTACATTTATTTATCAGCATAACTCGACATCAACTTTGTCCTAGATTTGTAACGAGAAATGGACTTTATTTTACTTTCATCTCCAAAGGAATATTGATGCATTTGCACAGACTTTTTCTGAAACATGACCATTTTCTTTAAATCTTCTAAAAATATTTCTTCTAAAATAGTTATCTCATCCTGAGGATGCGCTTTGATCTTTTTATTAGAAATCTCTTCATCTAATTCCATGCCATCTTCTTTAGAAAGAGTCATTTTATTCATAACACTAGAATTAATAGATGTTTGAACTGATACAGCTAATTTGTCCCTCTTATCTTCATTACCTTCTGTATTTTCTTCAAATTAGACAAATTTGCTATTTTTTCTAATCCCTCAACAATTTGATGATCAAATGGCTTGTTTTTGTTCAGTTGCTTCCTCCGAGAAATAATATGGTGTGGGTAATAATTCATTTTTTCCTCTTTTTGAAAATCCATAACTTCTAATAATTTCTCGACCACTAACAGAGCGCTTTTATTCTTAAAAATGAAACGACCGACTTTGAGAGGGAATTTAACATCAGAAGATTTTTTAAATGCTCCGAAATGTTCCTCTTCTACATACAACCTTTGTCTCATGAACTCTAATGCAAATATTCTTGGCGTTAAGAAAGCAGGTAACCTGTATGGTTCTCTAGTGAACCCATACACTCTAAGAATAGTAAATTCTTTATGCAAAAACCAATCTCATGCTTTCTCTTCTGAAGAATATTGTAACATAATTCTCATGTCTTACAACACCCTAGGTAAGACATCATCAAAAAGCATTTTGTATATTTCAGCCATAATCATATTCACGTATTCGAACATGTTGATCTATTTTGGAAGGTCTAGAGAGAACATGGTAGATAAGAACGGTGACTCTGACACATTAGAACATAATAACATGTTCAACAAATATGATTGGTACCTAAAGAACCTAACTTTATGAAATTCAACCAATTGGGTATGGATTACTTTGGCTAAATACTCATCAAAATTGAAACAATGGACTGAATTGGATTCATGGTCAGTCGAACCTATACTTAACAAAAAACCTAAAATGACTCTGTTGACATGTGTATCATCATCCAGACCCAAAACTTGACTAACAATTGACATGACCAATTGGACTTCATCTTTGAAAATATTGACATAGTATGGCAGAAATAAACCCTCTAATGACTTACCAACCTTTAAAATACTAGATAAGAACTGACATCTGACTTCAGTTTTGCAATTTTTATACAATTCAATCATGACTTGTTCATTGAAGGATTCATGGTTTACAAGAAAACTATTAGGCAAACTTAACATCCCGCGAACAGATTTAGCGTCAATTCTACAGAGGATTTTTTAAGTTGTATGACTCATAATAACTCTTTCAGAAGATTAATAATTATTTGCACACCACTCGACAAATTCATGGAAAGGTAGGGTTTTTTCGACAACAAAGTAATACAGAAAGGAATTGCAAGCATTTAGGATATCATTTCCCTATGACTTATACTACCATAAATGTTCTTTTGAGACTGATACATTGCATACTAATAGAATAGGGTCAAACACATTCCTCTCCCTATCAATAACCACTTCTTCTCTCTCATCCAAAACCCTGCACAATATCCCTGAACTTTGCTCCTTCTCCATAATAATAATAAAAACGGCAATAAGTCTTCAACAAGAGTCTTGGGGTTTTGAGGCTTACCTGGTAACTGTCAGATGTGTAAAAGTTGACTTTCGGAAAAAGATGGCGCACTGTCCCTTCTTATTTTCATCGGCAGCATGCAAACAAAATAAATTTACCTTGGTCAACTCACCTTTTATACAACGAATAATGATTTCGGGACCTTCAACAAGTTGTTTCTCCTTTACCACTTTCCTCAGCGGAACTCACTAAAAAATGCCACATGGAAAGCGGTTTAAATTCCGTGAAGCTTTGAACCGTACCCCATGCTGCTATTGATTAGCTTTATTATATGGAAATACTGCTATAGTACACCTAACCCGTTACCAGTCAATTCAAATAACCAATCCATTTAGGAGAAGGAAGGATACTAAAGTGCTGGTAGAAACCAATGGGCCATTGACACCTACTGTAGAAACACTTTTTTTACCTTTGATGATCGTGTATTAAGGTGGAAAATGAATATGCCTTAATTTGGCCTTGAACTGATCAATTACCTACTTCAAGGTGGCATGTCCGTTAGTAATTAGTTAGTCAATTGATCTGCGCTTAGGAATTAATGAGCTTTGCCACATTAGCATAGAGAAATGCTAAAGCATAATTACATATATAAATAATGACCAGCCCGGTACTTCTTTATTTGGTTGAGTGTCTTTCGACTGTCCCTACGCTCCTAAGTGCTGATTAGGTGGTTGGGTTCAATGGCTGGCTGAGCTTATTGGAATATTGGCTGGCTGGGGACTGGGGGCTAGGATTTTTGGGGTGGTTTGGTTAGCAGGTCTGGCTCATTACCAGGTCTGGATCCACTTACCCCTTACGTTACCGGGTCTGGATCCTTACCATTATACCTTATATATTACCCTTATATTCCATTATCCACCTCCGAAAACAAATTCTCCGAAGAAGGAGGGAAGTGCATAAGGGCTTTTAGGGGAGGGATAGGAGATAGATAGGATAGTACCAATTTCGGGATCAGAGAAAATAAATAAGAGTACCAGGGATAGTTGGACAGGAGAGGACAGGGAGGGAGGAGTTAATCCTGGTTCGAAATGGTTTGGATATTTATTTAGTCAAGTTCAGAGATACTTTATAGCTAGGGCAGAAAAGACTTATCATAGAATATCATAGAATAGGTCAATCAGTCAAGCTTCTGCTAGCAAATGCAAAGTTTAGCAATGAAAATACGCACTTACTTATGGGGGGCCACTTGAATCCATTTTATAGGTTACGCTTTATAATGGGTGACTAATAATACGCATGCGCTTTTACTTTCTAACCACTGGACTTCTGTTAGCTAGCTAAGAACGCCACCGGTTAGGCAGCTAATTAAGAGATTGGTAAGGCGACCATAACTAATAAAATAAATACTAGGTGGGTCCCCTCTAGGTCGTTATCTCAGATATGAGCCTAATAAAGATAGCCTCTCCATAGTAAGGATCAACTATAACTTCTTTTATTTATCTCCCAAGATGTCCCCTTAGTTATCCACATTCCATAGCCTGCAGCTATGGTGCCATTTATGTAGTGACATCATCAAATCCCTTTGCACAGCTCATCCATTTTAATTATCTCACAAGTTTGAGCTCCAGAGTAGACTATAAGCATTGATAATATTTCATCTCCTATTTGAACCATTGGATCAAATCCATTCTATGCAATCCTCCAGCGTTTCTCCACGTTCAACCATGCATCTTCACATTGTGGATTACCTTATGACTATAGATTTAATTTTCTTTATCTCTTGGCCATCGATCTTGCTATCTTGTTAACCCATTCCACTCTTCGTCAAAACCTCTTTCTCATGCAACTTTTCCTAGCAGATCAATTTTCAACCGTAGATCTACACAATCACAAATCTACACCCTCCAATTGTGTAGGGAATTCATCAAAGTGTGCATTTTGATAAAGAATCATGAATACTAACCTTTTACCAATTTTTAGTATATGCCTTTATCATTTCTTGATCATATCCTTCCTGAATTGTTCAACATAGAGGGTGTTAACAACAATCACTCAAAATGGATGAGGTACATATCATCATAAATATATATGGAAAAGGAAGGTACACCCAGCCTCGTATCAATGTGTCAATATACATAAATGGTGAGGTCGATATGGGGACCTACAGAATACATAAATCGTTGTTGTGTACAACATAATGGTCCAATGAGGACTGATAAAAGGACAAAGATGGTGGTCCAAATGACTGTTGATATGAAGAGTTGAAAATTTTAATAATGGGATGCACTGAGGGTGCATGAACATGACTGGTGTACTGGAGTGGCCAACATCTAGTGAAACTCAGATCACTCTTCCTCTAAAGCTTATATATACTGCAACTGGAACTGAATGTACTGGGAAGCACAAGGACTTCCAAACACTGACTCTAATGCAGCCCATATATCCAAAGGAACATAACAATGAATAGGTTCAAGGAAACTCATCGATGTCCTAGAGTCAAATAACATTTGGGTTCTTTGACCAAAAATGACTAGAATGACACCATGTATAAATATTAGCGGTGCATGTAAGGAGATAATATCAAACACATGAGAATAAACCATTTAAAATGACAATAATTTTTCCATTTGTTGTCTTCTATCACCTTCCTGTTGCAACCTGCGGTTCAACAACACCACAATACCAACAATAAACCACAAGACATCATCCCGACAAAGTAACTCTATTGGAAACACCTACGAGGCAGGTGCAGTATCACCCTAGATATCTAATGGATAACTTCCAGAACCATGTTTTTGGAGTTGGTGAGGTATTATACTCCCTTGGCATACGACCAAGGCACTCGACGAAGGCATATTGGACGGCTGGACGGTTCCTATGCAACTGAACAAAACTGTATGTCAGCATGCGTGACGCGACCTTATTTGTAACCTTAACAACTGGCACAACTTATGTGATGCAGATGATTCCTTAAACTAACAAACCATTGCAACTTATGTTTTAAATTAGGAAATCAACCACAAACCTCCTTACGCATACCAACAATTCCTTAACAATTATTCATTCATTAATTAACAATAAGGTGCTTATGCATTCAACAGTAGCTCATCAACACACAATATTGAAAACAACAAATATCCACATCAGCATATATGGCATCAATCAACCATTTAAATGCAAGGAATAACATGGAAACCCATCTGGGAAAAACAACCAAGGTGCTCTTCATATGGCATGAGAAATGGATATAGCACCTTGCAGTCTGCGACTTGTAGACTAATCTTATGATATGTCCTTTATGGATCAGACTTCTTGCTCTCATGCTCTCTGGTTTATTCTTCTATCTACTCCTACTGATCCTCACACAACCTAGATCGACTCTTCTATCTATCGTCTATGCACTCATCTCCAGATTCCTTCTATTCCTAGCGGTCTGCGCACACAGCTACAAGATCTGCGACTCAATAGCCTCCTACTACTACTAGACTCCTCTCTGAGTCTTCCCTTCTGCTAAATTAGAGGAAATTTGAGGTCTAAAATGGGCCTCCTAAGGAAAATGATAAAATAATAGTGAAAATAATAAAATAATAGTTATTAATTTTGGAGGAAGAATGAAAAAAACTACTTTTTTATTCGTATTTTCGACATATATCCCCGTGTTTTTACTAAAATTTCAAGCGGGAGATCTCGTTGGATGCAAAATTTAATCCCGCATCCAACAAGTACCCACACTGCATACTTTTGATGGACTCCTCTACCCAAAAAATAAGAAATTCTTGAAAAAATGTGATGATGACATCATCATCATGTTTTTTTAGGCATTTCTTGTTTTTGGGGTAGTGGGGTCCATCAAAAGTATGCAATGTGGGTACTCATTGGATGTGGAATTAAATTACGCATCCAACAAGCTCTTTCACTTGAAATTTGAGTAAAAACACAGGGACGTATGTCAAAAATACGAACAGAAAAAGTAGTTTTCTATTATGACAAATATGTCAATTCAACCATTATGGTTGACTCATTTTATTGAAATTCTATTGGTTCTTGAATTCCAACTCACAAAATTTATTGTTGGTGCATTTTCTTATAAGGCCCATTTTAGACCCCAAATTTCCTCTAATGCTCTAACTCAAAATATAGCAAAAATGGCGTCCTTGGCTCTAGAAAACCAGTGAACAACCAATAGTGACCCAAAAAAACCAACAAAAATGACCAATAAAAACACCAACAATTCCAACCCTTATACAGAATGGGTTCTTCTTATTTTTAACTTCTATCAGACCACGTAGGTTTGACTGCATACTGCTCATCAATTACATGTCGTGATTAGCCGTCAGAACAGGCTGTCATGGACTGACACAAGGCCCTATAGGCCTGACTTACAAAATATTCCTTCATATGTGCATTGACGCAAGCTTACACCATATTTAACAGCCACAATCTTCACTTGTCGCTTTCCGGTTGTTATCACCTGTACACCTGTACGCTTTCCTTTCCTCCGTCGTGTGCATCTTTATTCCAACTGCACTGGTCCCTTTGCTTCCTTTGTAACCTCTCTTCCTTCCTGTCGCGCGTGCGATGTACCTTATTTTTCTTGCACGCAAACTTATTCCTTGTGTTCCTTTCCTAGCCCAACAGAATCCCAACACTCACATGTGGCTTGTCTCGAGCCACTAAGAAAAAATGGACTTGTCTTCAAAAAATTTCAGTCGCAAAACATATTGCTTTTCCCGCAAAATTTTATGACTAGTGCTGATTGTGCCACAAGACCAAACTTGTCCTGAAACTCTTTCACCATCTCTTGTACCCCCGTAACTTCGTCTGATACCTCTTCTGCCTGCATGACCAATTGTTCTACTCAATCAAAACTTATATGTTTCTATGGACCTGCGTCTGTTGACTATGCGATAGTCTTAAGTTTTTCCTTCAGCAGTTGAAGAACGTTGGTGATGTGTGATGCTTCTAACTGGTGCACTTCAACTTTTTCTTCCCTAGCCCACTTTCTATCTTGAAGAACCTAGACCTCCTACTGCAGTTGCTTGATTTCATTCATCTTGGCCACCTTCTATTGGAAGGCCACCTTCTTCATGTATGCTTTCTCCGTGACGATTTTTTCTTCAGTTGCGGCCTGTTTTTCCTTATGCTTTCAATAGTCGCATCCTCCATAATTCCTTCCCATACTGTGAAAATGTATCCTAGTGCCTTAGCACACAATGTTTCTACTTCTTTATTTTTCCAGTAGCCTAAGACGCTGCTTTCCTTTGTTCTTCGAGCTCCTCCGGATGTGTGCTCGACACCTATCTAGCTTGCAGCTCTTCTACCTACTTCCGAAGATCTTGCATGATCTTCATTATCCTGGTTACCTTAGCCATGGAGTCCTCATCTTCTTGGCCTGCCTCAGGTGGGAATTCTACAATGGCACTCTTGATGGTCTCTACTAGTGTGAGGCGGTTCTTCTCGCGCGCCAGTATTTCTTGTTCCCTCTCAGCAAGAAGGTTGATGTTCCCCTGAAGTTCTTGTTATTTTTCTTTCAGCAGGGCCTTGTGCGCCTTTGCCTTCTTTTTTTGTTTTGTTTCCTGATAGGAAACAACATTCTCTCTTATCCGCATTTTCATATGTCTCATCCTCAACCGTGGCTTTGACCTCATTGATTGCTTTGATAAAATTATTCATATGGCCCCCCACTTGCACAGCTAAGCTGGCTTGCTGCGTCTTCAGGATTGAAAGGTTGTCTTGTGCGACTTTAGAAACAGCTTTTGCGAGCTCCCCCCGATCGTCTTCTGTTAGGGTGTTTGTGTTCGCTTCCTTGTCTGCTTTTTTATTTTTACAATGTGGATGGCCCTCTTGTTTCTTGGTTTGTGTCTGTGTCTGTACAGGCTCTGGGATTGGTGTGTGCTCTGAATCACTTTGATCCGAGCTATGCCTATCATCGTCATCATGTTTTTCCTCATCCTGCGACTGGTTATCCTCTCAGTCGCCTCCTTCATTTCCTTCACCATGAACTTAGTGAATTCGTGGGTCCTCTTCATCCTATCCTTCGGGAAGTGGCTTTATTAGTGGGTCGCGCCATTCTTTTGGCCATAGGTGGATGATTGCATCCATTTCCTCATCCTTCACCATGAATCCCACATGGTGCACTTGTCTATTTGAGTCTTTTTTCAACTCTAGAATTATATTATGCACTCTAGCATGAAAGTTAATAAATGTTGCATACCTTTGTACCATCGCAGCATGGATTTGGTGGGACCGACGGACAACGTCACACAGCGCCTCTCCATGAAAACAGAACTCAATGTTGTTCTCCTTCCGCCGAGCCATGTCTTTTCTGTCATCCCACAAGTTTTGGTACCTTACACCATGGCAAGGTAGTGGGACATCCATCTACACATAGTCCGATGGTTTGGCCCACATGGTGAATGAGATTAAGATGAGTAGCTAGGAATGTTGGAATTTGTAGGTGGGTTCGTGTTGGGCTTGTGTTGTATCATCTATGAGCTCGTTCAGTAGGTACCGCAAATAATTGAAAACTTACCCAGCACGCATAAATCTATGAGTTCCACTGTTGCAGTCAAACACTGATTCGGACACATCTTATGTAACAACTTACACAATAAGATCTATGCAGAAAATTGCACACTTGCACCCTCGATCGGCCGAATCAAGAAGCCCCTCTTTTCACATCGCAAGTTGTACTTCTGCTTGATCTGGGTGGTGTCTTTCCTGGACAAGTATGGCGTAGGGTCGTCTTCTTTGTTTGGGAGGCCTGTTATCACTGAAATAAGCTTAGCGTCGACCGGGTATGGTCGATCGAGCCATAGGCATCCTATATGAAAGCATACCAGCAGCTGCTTCACATAAGTGTTGACTTGTAAACTATATCTGAAATGGGGCATAAATAGTAGGTTCATCAAACCTACATGGCCGAGTCCCTTGGCCCACTCCAGTGGCCTAAGAAATTGTGCTCCACTTGGGTCAGGCTGGCTAGAGACCATGCAGTACGCTCTCTTTAATCTGTCTTGCATTCGAGTATCAAAGTCTTCAAATTTTAGCTTGGCCAACTTGGGCATGATTTCCATCAGTAGGGGGACATTATTAGGGATCCGCAACGCTACCAGAGTTGTACTCACCTTCTTTGGGAGTTCCACCTTTGGTGCATCAACTCTCCTTGGTGGAACATAGTACGATAAATTCTCATCTTCTTCCTCCGCTTCCAGCCTTCTACGTGATGGCGAGTCTTCTTCCATATTTTTGTCCACCTCATGTTCCTCTTCTAAGGGTGCTTTACCTAGATCATATGCAAGAGTGGTAGTCCTACGTTTCTTCATCTTTGGGAGTCAAGACAGTCCTCCAACTATTCCCTGGTCGGGCTATCTTGGCTCCATGATAGGTGCTGCAGCTTCGGGAGTAGTTGGTGGTATCTGAGTTGGGGTAGGAATAGCATGTGATCTCAACATCAGAATTGTAGTATGACCGACCACATTGGCAAGTTGCTTCCACATTCTCTCCATTGGATTAGTATCTGGTTGTTGGTGCAGGTGATGTATCTCAGGTGATAGACTCTCTACTTTTATGGGGAACCAGAGATAACAGTTGCATCTAATGGCTCACTGTCGCTATGGATCTCAATTTCCATGGGAATCGACTTACTTCAACAAGGATGACATGGTTCGACCCTGTAATAACTCGTCTCTGGTTCTCTCTATCTTTCTCTGTAGTCATAAAAGGATGCTTACCAGCAAATCCTTTCACTTATACTCGCCACAACGTTGTGTATTCATCATGCAACGGTCATTTAATGTCTATTACGTCACATGGGTTTATCGGCTACCACATCCATTCATTAAGTCATTAACTTGAGTGTTGCGTTGTTTCTCTCGGAACAGTTATGGAAATCGGATGTGACCTTACAGAATGGCATCATTCTCCTCATATCTCTTCGAATTAATGACACTTAGTTGTCATGACTACCTAAATAGTCGTTGGATATCTACACTTTAATGTCATCTAGCCTGTCATTTCCGATTTTGGAAACACTTTTCTCCTTTTTGCTGCACTTTTTTCTTTTTCATGCACTTTGCCTCCCTTTTCCTGCAGATCTCACTTGTTCCATCGCAGATGTGTGACAGAACAATTTTACGTCTTTCGAACCCTCTATTTTTTTTTGTCGTGCAGCACTGTTCTAACCGGGGATGTTATGGATTTCGTAGTACAGTTTCAAGCGACTGTCATTCACCATACCCGCGACATAGGTACCATATAGCTTCTAAATTTTTACTGTGCCCACATTAGTGATGTGTGCGACCACATATGGCCCTAGCCAATGCATCTTTAACTTTCCTGGGTGTTTGAAATTTTTTTTGTCATACAACGACACAAGTCCTCCATCTTTTAAAGGCTTAACTCAAATGTGGCGATCATGTCATGCTTTTTGTCCCCGTTTCTCAACTTTTTGATGGAATCCTACGACGAAGCATTCTTCTTCCATTTGTACTAGCTATGTCAGCCTTTGCTCGATAGCATCTATGTCAGTCCACCGATTCTCAAACTTGGTACAATGTACTCCATTGGTACAACAACTTCTTGTCCATATACTAGTCTGAATGGGGTGTGCCCTGTTGGTCGCTTACAGGTTGTGAGATACGCCCACAGCACAGTTGATACTTTCTGATCCCAGTCATCTCAGTGGATGTTGCATACCTTGGTCAAGGAATTCTCCAAAATCTTGTTGAAAGCTTCGACCGTTCCATTCACCTAAGGATGGTAGGGAGTCGTCTTTTTATGTTGGATCTAAAATTCTACAGTCAACTCAACAATCACTTTGTTAACAAAATGCGTACCTTGGTCACTTAGTAGTACTTTTGGACAACCAAATCGGGTGACTGTGTTTTCGAACAAAAGCTTTGCCACAGTCGCAGTGATAGAATATTTAACAGGTGTAGCTTCATCCCATCTAGTCAAATAGTATGTCACAGTGATGATGTAGCACGCACCATTTCTCTTCCCTGGTGGGCTGATTGGTCCAACAAAATCAACTTCCCACTTGTCGAATGCTTAAAGAGTTATCTATGGTGCAAGTGGCATCTCATCACAGCGTGATGGTTTTCCTGTCCTTTGACAAATATCACAGCGCTTGCAGAAGCTCTTAGTATCCATGTGTATGGTTGGCCACTATAATCCTACCTGCAATAGCTTACGCACTGTCGCTTTCCCTACATAGTTTCCTTCTGCAACACCAGCATGTGCTTCACTCATAACCCAAGGTCATTCATAGTTAAAGACACAATGATGCAGTACCTCATCCACACCTAGCTTATATAGGTTTCCTACGATCAATGTATAATCAGCATCCTTGATGACCAAGTGTTTCTTGTGATTAGTTGACATCCCTTCAGGTGCATATCCTGTACTCAAAAAGTGAATGATGGAAATAAACTCATGGTTCTGGTTTTCCATCATGTGGATCAAAAATAGTTGTGCGTCGGGAATATTATCTTCCAAGATGGTTGGCTCTTCACCACTCTCTATCCTTGATATGTTGTCTGGTCCAACATTCAATTGACCAGGTTTAACAATGACCTCAAAATCAAACTCTTGAAATAGGAGAAGCCATCTACATATATTCCCCCCCAACACTGGCTTGTTGACTAAGTATTTCAACGCTAAATGGTTAGTGTACATCTAAAAATGTCCACCCAACAAATAGTGTCATAATTTCTAAAGTGCATAGACCATAGCAAGGCCTTCTCTTTCTGTCGTTGTATAGTTCTTTTCTATTGTTGATAGTTTTCTGCTTGAAAAATTAATAGGGTGGTCAAGCGCACCCTCTCCTGGTTATGTCATGACTATGTCAAGCGTGACAGAGGATGCATCGACATGCACATGGAACTCCTTCTTATAGTCTGGGAATACAAGTATTGGCACGGTGGCCATTGGAGTATTTAATTTATCCAATCTTTCCTAACATTATGTTTTCCACTGGAACTTTGTTTCTTTCTTCAATAGTTTCTCCATAGGTGCGGTGATCGCTGCATATCCTCTTATGAACTTTTGGTAGTATCCTGTGTGTCCTAATACTGATCTAGGTTGTGTGACTGATGTAGGTAGTGGTAATTCCATGATAATATCAATCTTTGTTGGGTCGACCAAGATACCATCACGACATACGACGTGACCCAACAACACGCCAAATGGCAAGCAGAAAATACATTTCTTCGAATTAAGCACAATCTGATACTGGCGACAGCGATCCAGCATCATATGCAAACTATCAATGTGGTCTCTTACTAGAAAAAACACAATCCAATCATCAAAGTATACTTCAAGAAATTTATGAATAAAATCTTTAAAAGTAGAGACTATTATTCTAGAAAAAATAGCAATTCCATTCTTGAGTCCAAAGGGCATTACCGTATACTGGTAGCATCCCCATTCGGTGACAAAGGTTGTTTTGTGGCAATCCCTCCTTCACGATTCTGACTGATGATAGCCCTAAAAGCCATCAGTAAATGAACACAGCTCTTTCCCTCTTACATTTTCAATCACTTCATATGTAAATGGTGTTGAGAATGGATCGTGCAAGCATGCGTCGTTCAGTTTCCTCAAGTCGACACAGATCTTGACTTCACCTATTTTCTTCTTATCCTAGATCACTATAGGGCTGATCCACTCTAACTCCTCAACAGGTTCAATAATTCCAGCATCAAGCATACGATCCAGTTCTTCTTTTACCCTTTCTTTATAATTGGGATTCATCCTATATGGTCGCTTCTTACTGGGTTGAGCATCTGATCACAGGGGTATTTTCATCTCCCCTAGATATCATATTATTTCCTTCATTTATGAGAAGTTAGTAGGGAATAGGTCTTGATATTCATGCAGTAAATATGTGATCTTCGCAACTGTCTCTTCATCCCAATAATCTCCTATATTGGAAAATTTTGGGTTGTCTGATGACCCAATATTTACTTTCTTAATTTTTAACGACTTAAGGAACTGGTCACTTGAGATACCACTTACTTCTACTTTGCATGTGTCTTCTAATTCTGGTATGTTTATGTTAGTCGGATCATCATCTAGATCTCTATATATATTGTAGCCAGCCATCCATTGTTGAATGGTTTCACTGCACTGATGAGAGTTAGCCTCTTTGACAGGGATCTCAACAAAGATCTTCTCCTTTATTGCCTGAAGTGCAGCATCAACTGTAGGGTTCTCATCAGCAAATTCAAATGTATGTGCAAACTTCTTAGAGAGCCCTTCCCACTCTTGGGTTCCTTTTTGCAATTCCATAGATGCATACCAGGTTCTAAGTGTCATTTCCAATGTATGTATGAAATGATGGACTCACTCCTACCTCAGGTATTCTGCAAATATGATGCGACATTGATTAAGATGCTCCACGGGGTCTACTAACCCTGAATACGTATGGTTTACCAAGGCAACCTCTTCTCTGAATTTTATTTCCATCAATATTATGCACTGTGACCAATTTGTTATAAACTTCTTATGCGCTCCCCACCATCTAGTAAGCGCAGCTTTTAGTGCATGGTCTAGTGCGGACAAGCACCGTGACTCCACTATAAGTCCTTCAAACTCATTTAAGAAGGTCGTGAGGTTAGGTAAACCCTCATAGGTGGGTAGCTCGCGCAACTCATTCTCCACCTGTCGCACAGACCTGGTAACTCTTGTGCACCTCCTCGTAGAGACTTCATGTAGTTTGTTCTGCCAATTCTCCAAAGCTTCCCCTGAGTTAGATGTGCAGGAACTAGCACTCTTCCAGCTCATGTTTTCATCCGTTGTCATATTTATGTAGTCTTCTTGTAATTCAGTAACATTGCATATATGGTCGATGTAGTCAGCCTGTCCATCATTATATACAGGATCGATGTAACTCTATCCCTCTAGTGGATCAATGGGAAACACCACTCTGATCTCATTATCCTCAAATGAGAGGATTCTTTTCTTGAAGTTTATGATCGTTTGGTTGTCTATAGCCCAATCTATCCCTATTAATGTGGGATATGGGTTTGTTTCATCAACAATATTAATGACTTCAAAGTCCACAAATGTGTGCAATCCTTTAATGTCGACTGGGACTTGACTCAGATGACCAATGGGTAGGACCTTTGCCTGATTCGCAAGTCACAGCTAGACAAGGGGCCAGTTCACTTTCCTAGGTTTTTCACGTCAAAATATTGACATCAGACCCCAGGTATAAAATGATGTAATCCATGTCGTGGTTTCCTATTTGTGTAGTCATTCTTAATTCACGGCCAGTTTTAAACTTCTTTCTCACTTGGTTAACTTTAGTTTTAGGTAGTGGCTCTATGGGTATCTCTTCTATCATTTCCTGTAGTTCTGCAATAACATCTTTATCTTGTATTAGCGTTAGACAACTTGACAAGAAGGATTTGAGCTTACTAACCTTTTGTGGGACAGTCTTCTGAAATATCCGTTGAAATTGTTCATGTATCTCCTTTACTTATTATAATGTCGATGGTTCTGTTGCATCCAAAAACTCTGGTCACACCTCCAAGAATACTTCCTTCTGTTTCTGGATGTTGAATGTTAATTTCTTCTGTGTCGTAGGTCATACCTGCGGTTGCAGTTTTTCTTGTGATTTATCTTGATCAGGTCCAATCGCAGTCCCTCCTTGTGTTACTACAAAAAAATTCGGATCTCGTGGTTCAGCCACAATCATCTGAACATTCATGTTTGGATTTGGGTTTGCATTCTACATAGGGTTAGGTCCTGCGATAGTCCTTGCTTGCCTTTTTACGATCAACTGGGGACATTACTCCACATTATGGTCATGTCCCTTACAATATGAACATGTCTTCGCAGGTTCTAAGAAATCTTTGGCATAGTGACCTGGTTGTCCATAGTTATAGCATGTAACTTGTCCTCTTCCTCTACCAAATCCTCCTCCTCAACCTCTTCCTCTGAAGTTTCCACCACCCTTTCCCTGTGGGTGTGGTTACTGTGGTGGGTATTGATTCTGTTGGTAGTATGGCTGGTAGTGATTTTGTTGCGTGTACAACTATTGAGGCGCATACTGAGGTTGATAATAATTTTGGTATTGATTGGGTGGGAATTGCGCAGGCTGATACAATGCTTGCGCCGGTTCATCTTGAGCGAGCCCTTCATTTTTCATTAAGTAGGTGTCGATAGTCTTTTCTTTTGAGAGCTGGTATGCTCTGCAATTTTTTTCTCCATGTCCTACTGACTTACAAAATTTACAAAAGATATTTTCTAGGGTACTTACAACTTTTTGTAAATATAAACACTCCTCGTCGCGATGCCCTCTAGACTAGCATATGCGACACCATGGTAGCCCATGGTCATTTAATGGATTTGGTGCACCTAACGTGATATAGTTCATGAAGGTTGGGTAGTTATCCTTAGTGTGCCCATACTTTCTACATTTTGTGCACCATAAATCTTCTTGTGCTTCCTTACCCTTCTTGATGTCCTGAAGCTGTATCATCAGATTAGCCAACTGTGATTGAATCTGCACCACTCTTGCAACGCCACCACCAATGGCTGAGGTTTCTAGATTCATTACCAACTCTAGCGCTTATGCCTAATGTAGTAGGGAAGAATCCCTAGATACATGCTAAAGCACCTACATTCCATCTATAGGATGGAAGGGTAGAGTCAACTGAATGGAAGAGAACTTGCAATGAACTGTTAGCAATAAACTATGGAGAACCTGCAGCAAAAAATGTTAGAAGCAACCTGAGCATAAATATAAACAATAAACTGAAAATCAAAACAACACATTGAGATCATTATACCTTGGGTCTTTCTGGAAGATGGGCCACCATGCCCTAGCTCAGGAAGCTACCTCTCTCTACTAGTTTGGGTGATATGGAGTAATGCTCAACATACAAGAAACTAGACTAGTGGAGCAAAGGGAATGAGAGGGATGAATGGATTGAGAGAGATGGCTCCTGAAGGCACTCATACGGGTAGAGTAACAGTAGGCAAAGAATGAATGAATTGAGAGTGACCCCCACCCCTATATTTATAGCTGTTTTCTCAAGTTTTAGGGTTTTATCCCTTGGTCATGGTTTTAAGCCCTTTCTAGGATTTTAAGCCCCTTTTTGCCTCTTTTTAGCTCCCTTTGGGGTTTTTAGCCCCTTTTAGGGGTTTTAGCCCCATTTTGAGGGGTTTAGCCCCTTTTTGAGCTATTTCTTGCTCATTTATGGGTTTTTAAGCCTTTTTTGATGTTTTTGAGCCTTTGAGGGGAAAACATAGGTTAAGTAAGGGTGTGGGGATCAATAGGGGTTAGGAAATGGATGTATTTATGTGGTGTAGGTCATATGGAGCGAGTAGGGTGATTTTTTGGGTTAACAGATTTCCCCTGATGTGTGAGGGAAAGAGCTCATCATATATCCTATGGACATCATAGCATTTTCTGGGGAGAGGCGATGCTTCCTAGGTTGCGACATTATGGCTTCTGGTTTTTGTATTAATATGGTTCCCATCAATGGGTGAGATACAAATAATGTGTGACATGTATATGGACGAGGAGGGAATCCCCATGCTTGTAATAATGTCAAAATAATAATGTGATCTTGGCTCCAAAATGCAAGAGTCGATCATGTACAACTGTTGTTACATAGTGGTTGCCTCGATAAGAGGCTGAAATACAATATTGATCTGAAGAACTGCTATATTTGACCCATGGCATTCTCATGGAATGCTATATCTTCATAATTGATGGTTTGCTGGATCTAGAACTGTACATAACTATAGGGAATTACTGACGGAGAGTCAGAGTCTCTCTGGTACAAAATGCTGCATAAATCATGAATCTATATAGAAGCACTACTCTAGGGCTTATGAACACTATCTCCAATGCAACCTAAAAATCACAAGGGACATGACCCTATCTGGGTCCCTTCTTAGACTCACCAATGTGCTATATTCAGGTGACACCCAGGGCTTCGACCAAATACTGCACTGACCAATACATTGTACGAATCTGAACAGTGCAATGATGTGGCTGAAGTCGAGCACGTGAGACAAAACCATCCTGAGAGGCACTAAGCAATCCTCTCAAGTGGTCCAAGGAACTCATCAATGAGGTTAATGAAACTAGGACATAGTGACCTCTGGGTCTATCCTTTGGAATAGATTTGTTGTCATCGACAGAGGGAGACCTATAATTTACCAAGGCAATGATGTTTCCTTGACCAGAAGCATGAGGGAGATAACCAAGGATGTGAGACAATCTAGGGGCTGACACACTGAATTAGGAAATAGGGGCAGAAGGGGTACATGGGACTCAAACCTCCTTTGTAAAGAGTATGACAGCAGGGCTGACCTAGAAGCAAATGAAACTGACTCATAGGAGAGGGATCATACCTGTAATACCGGGAATGTAACTGCAGATGGGAAATACTTTGCGAGGGTGTAGAAACTTTTGGTGTTTGTAGGATCCAAGGGAGAATCATCGCAAAATAATCTAAACAAAGGCGACCCAAAGTGGGAATGATGTCAAACTGTTACATGTGGGGTGGTGTCTAAAGACATTGTTATGGTACAATCTCATGGATTTTCAGCGAGCCCATGAAAGTAAATGCTCGATGGTGCTTTCAACTTTAGAGAGTCTGAAAGCATGAAGAAGACTCCAGTGGGCGCTCTTTTTCGTTGATAGTCTCCTGTGCCCAAAAAAGGATAAAAGTGTGCATAGGAGAGCTTTCCCATCCTTTGGGGGATGGGAGACTTATTTACCGTTGGTAGTCCAATCAGGATGGGAAATGTTAAACCTATACTGAATGGATGGTCATTCAAATAATTTTATGAGCATGAACGAAACCAAGTTTGCTTGGTGATATTTTCTTTATGAGAAGGTTGGAAAAGATCTTAAAGACAACCCATGATGAGCTTTTTTGTAGAGTTTGTTCCCAATGCCCAAGAAAGCATAAAAGGATGTAGAGGGATACATTCTTGGCTTGAGTGTGCCAAGGTGGTCATTTTCATATAGTAGTCTACATAGTCCACAAAAGGAGGTAAACAAGACGTTGTAGACACCCTTTCTTATACTTTAACGAGCGGGAAAGGAAGCAAGGGCGCTCGAGAATATTTTCATTATTTTAGGAGTCAGAAAAGAGCTTAACAGAAACTCCATTATGGTCAAACAAGCTGGGAGCACTAATGGTGCCCCATGTCGAGACAGTGAGAGGTTGTCAAAGGTGACCAATTGTGCATCATGGATGGAGCAGGTGGCTCTTGAACATACCACTCCATGCACTGGATGGCTTGCGATAGAGGCACGCTAACCGAGGTGACCTTTGGTAATGGTTCTGTAGAATCAATGGAAGGGTAGAATAGAATACATACGATGTAAGCCCATGTCTAGAGGCAGTTATATTCCAAATGCATGAAAAATGATCCGAATTCTGGGAAATGGTACGCGACCCTATGTAAGCTGCGGTGGACGAATTAGACAGTTATATGTGAAGGGCACATAAATTGAGGTAACTTCCAGGAAATGGCCCCAAAAATTACTCATCAAATATGAGACGATGGTCTCGTTAACAAATGGAGGATGGAAAACTGAAACCAATGGTGTGAACAGCGACTAAAATAGAATCTGTATGGCTCTATTATGCTCGGAAGAAGAAACTAGACCTAATGAGGCCTATAAATGGGTGGGGACCACTTTGTGAAGTGTCCTTGTCACTGTTCATTGCTGAGTTGGAGATGAGGGCCCCAAAATTATTTTGCTGATTTCTTCTATTTCGACCAGCGGTTTCGAGATCCGTGACTTGCAAGTAAGATTTCTTGCAAATCCCATGTTTTTTAGTGGTTTGCATTTTTTGTTTGCTCACCTAGGAGCACCTCCTAGAGGGAGTGACAGATGATGGGTGGCATCACCTGGACCAGGATCTGATTGCTTCCTACTACCATGATCCCCATGATTAGGTCTCTTTGATGAGGAGGATTGTTGTTGTGGCTAAGTATGTCCAGGTGACGATGCAGAGTGATGTTTTGATGGATGATAATGCCGCTGAGGAGGAGGATGGCTCTGAGGAGGGGATAGAGTCAGAGGAGCAGGATGATGAGTCCGACTCTGATTAGCAACTTAGGGAGTTGCTCCTAGTACATTGGTGCAATTAGTATTTTTGTATCGCGATATATATTCAGCCGAGAAAGCATATGTAGCTTCTCATTTTGTAATGGACATATTTGGACATGCGATTTATATATATATATATTTGACGCACGTGGATGCGCTTTTATTATTTTTATATGTGAGTATTTTATGATGATGTGAATGAAATTCCTAGATGATGTATTTTTACATGTGTATGCATATTTATGTGTGATGATGCATGATGCAGTTTTCTATATGCTTCCTATATGAGATGATGAATATGCCAATTTAGAATGTCATTAGCCATTTGATATACTACACCATTGAGGTTCTTGGGAACATGTGTGAAAGTGATGGATTCAACTGTTCTAACCATCTGTTTAGTGCACAGGAATTTTCTAAAGAGGCAGGGATCACGTACCCGGTAATAGTTGTTCAACTGAGAGACAAGCAGCTAGGAGTCTAAGAAGACATCAAGATGGTGGATACCCAACTAGAGGGCAGCGGCCAAGAGGCCAGTGACACCATCATTTTTATCCTGGTTGTTGGTTTCAATGCCCACACATATTCCATCAATATGGATCAACTCATGGGACGGGTAGTAGATGACCCATGCAACCGAGGAAAGGTTTGGAGACCATCTACTTGCTCCATCAGCAAATCCAATGTATCGACACGAGGTAGGGTCCATCTGGAGTAGTCAAGGAAACAATACGTAAGACTCACTTCAAAAAATGTGTAAAACAAAAATGGATAATACTATGCTACAAGTGACTCATTAGTGATGTTAAGCATAAAATATCTTGAGGCAGAGCCCGTTACAGGGGTTCTCCAAGAGTTGTCCATCAGAATCAACAAGAATGTATGCCCCTTTTTCACGGCAATAGTGGATGACATATGGGTCCATACCACATTAACTCGAACTTGCCTTTGCCTAACTTATCATTGGATTGCTCTTAAACCATAACTATATCGCCTTTGCTAAAGGTGCGAGGGTAGACATGGGAGTCATAATAGGATTTTAACCGTGTTTTCGCTGCTTCAATGGCTTGGAGGATAGCCCGACGATCCTATGTGGTTTGTTAAAGTTGAAGGAGTCATTATTCCAAAGGTGAAGTATCAGGAATGAGTTCCATAGCGAGGCGGAGTGATGGGATCTAGCACTCTATAACAAGTACTGATTCAATGACATGTACTAAACGGAAAGGGGTGAAATTAGTGGCAATTTTGGCAGATGTGTAATAAGCCCATAGGGCAGAGAACAACATGTGGTTCCAGTTGGTTTTATGGTTTCCTACCATCCTTTGGAGCATTGTTTTGATGATTTTGTTGACTGCTTCAACTTGGCCATTTCCCTGGGGGTAGTAGGAAGATGAGTACTGGTGTTTGAATTTCAACATGGTTGAAAGCTCAGTCCAAACAGTGTCTTCAAAATGCTTACCATGGTCTGAGACCAATTATTTGGGAACACCAAATCGTGAAATGACGTGGTTAAAGAAGAAACACGTTCCATTTCACTTTTTCAATTGAACGTAGGCATGGCCTCGACCCACTTAGTGAAGTAATAAATAGCCACAATGATTTCTTAATGATCATTAGACGAGGTAGGGTTGATTGTCATGCAGTCAATTGCCGATTTACAGAAGGGACTGACTATGACTACTGGGTGTAATGGTGCAGGGAGTGTTCTTTCCTTTAGGGAAAAAAGCTAACAGTTGTGACAGTGTTTGACTGCCTCTATGCAATCAACGAATATGGAAGGCCAAAAGTAGCTGGCATGTAGAATCTTCTGGTCAGTTTCCAGACCTGAAAGGTGGCCACCGTAGGCTCCACTATGACATTCATTAAGGACTGTCTCGGCCTTGTCATGGGTGAGGCAATGACGTAAGATGGTATCAATGCCTTGGAAATATAAAATATCTCCAATAAGAATATGGCGAGCAGCTTGATATCGGATGCGTCATTGTCTTCGCGGTTTAAGTGAGCTACAAACTTCTGGGTGCGTAAAT
The DNA here is from genome assembly GCA_001517045.1 of Pseudotsuga menziesii. Lineage (NCBI taxonomy): Eukaryota > Viridiplantae > Streptophyta > Pinopsida > Pinales > Pinaceae > Pseudotsuga > Pseudotsuga menziesii. The sequence continues at coordinate 309,739 of LPNX010446049.1, forward strand.
ATAGAAGGATACCCCCATACCATGGGTCTTCCGTGGATATGATGAATAGGAAGTCATCAAGAAGGTTGCCATTAGGTGGTGGTGATGTCATTAATGGGGTCATATCTGTCATGAGAACAGCTAACGCTAGTGCCTTTGTGCTTTTCAAAGAAACAAACTCCAAGTTGAACTCTTAGATAACGACTACCCACTTAGCCGTGTGGCCTTGTAGAAGGCGGCGGCTTAAGAGGTACCACATTGGGTTGGAATCAGCCACTACTTGGGTATGGTTTGCAATAATGTAGTGGCACAATTTTTGAGAGAGAAAACAATGGCGAGGGCCAGTTTCTCCTCAGGTGAATATCACAGTGGGGAACCTGTCAGCCTCTGGCTAATGTAATAAATTACATGCTCTTGACGAGCATCGTCTTCTTGGACCAAGACTCTGGAAATGGAATTTTATGAAGTCGACACATAAAGAATGATGTCTCAGGTGAATTATGGTGCCAAGAGTAGTGGTGCAGAAGCTAGGGCTTGTTTGAGTGCATCAAATGATTCCTACACTTGTTGATCCCAAATGAAGGGAATGTTGGTACGAAGCAGGCGTATGAATCCATGGGATTTATTTGCATACTATGGTACAAAGCGACGAAGGAAATTAGAATTGCCTTGGAGGATCTGTAGTTGGAATAGACTTTGTGGTGTAGGGAGATCAAGGATAGCTTGAAATTTGAGAGGGTCAACCATTATCCCTTTGTGGGATATGATGAACCCAAGCAGACGGTTTGCTGGGACACAAAAAATGCATTTTAGGGGGTTCAAGAGAATTTTGTATGTGTGACATCGCAAAAATACTTGCCGCGAGTCATCTATGTGTTGTGCTTGCTTTCATGATCGAGTGGTAAGGTTGTCTAGGTATATGATGTGGATGAGGTCATGGAAACAATACGTCATGGTACGTTGGAAGGTGGCTCCAGCATTATTTATACCAAAGGGAATTACTTGATATGTGAATGTGCCCCAAGGGGTTGTAAATACATTCTTGTAATGATGTTCTTTCCGTATCTAGATTTGGTTGTACCCAGACAAGCCATCCATGAAGGAAAATACCTCATATTCGGCACACGCATCAATGATCTAATCGATGAAGGGTGTTGGGAAGTTGTCTTTAGGACATGCCAAATTCATATCGCAAAAGTTTGTATAGAATAGAATGGTACCTTTTTTTTATTCATGGGAATAGGATTTGAAACCCAAGTTGTGTAAGCAATGGGGTAATTGAAACCGGTTGCTTGTGTAATGTCCCCGGTTTTGACCCCGTTCGCATGATGCATATATTGTAATTAATTGTGGTGAGGAGCTCAAGGCAAAATCCCCACCATCGATTTGGTTGTGTATGTTTCGGCAATGGGGATAATTGCCGATGGTATGTCGTGCTATCCGACACATTTTAATGTGGCATCATGTAAACACGCACATCAAATAAAACTAAAACCACAACCAGCTACGGCAGTGCAACGTTGAATGAAAAGGGCATGGTTCCAAAGGATAAGGGGTGGGGGATGTCAAACCTTGGTTATGGGGGAAAAACCCATGTTTTGTTACCTTGTTGTTTGTCACCTTTTTGCCTCATCCAACCTTGTCAACCTCTTTAATGCTTCAGCTAGTGGTTAAGGAGTTATGACTGAGGGCATTTATTACTGAAGTGGTGGTGGTTGTGGGAGGCTGTCAGCCTTACCCAATTGCCCACTCCACCCACGTTGGCCATTCTTCTCCCTCATGCACTATTGCCTGGTCAGTTTTACACTCTCACCACGCGATTTGGTCTGTTGGCTTCTCACGCACAGGCTCTGGGCGATTTTAGTCTCACGCAGACATTTTCTGGGGCTCCACGAGTTGCTGAAGCACCCACGCACTGTAATTCGCGTCCTTTCTATTGTTTTGTTCATCCACAGGAAAAATCGGAGTTGTTTTCTCCTCACGCAGGGCCTCTAATGTTGTGCATCCTCACACAGAGGGATCCCCTCCCATTTTCCATCTTCACGCATGGTATTTTGCTGGATTTATCCATGCAGTATTTCCTTGGGCGAATTGTGAATAGGGTGGCCGTATCCTTCACTCACAGGCTAATTCGTGGGTTCTGTTCACACATTGGTTGGGAAAACTGTAAATTCATCCCTATTGCATTTTGTTTGCTGTTCTGCTGTTGGGGCTGTGTAATTCATTTTTCCCTGTTTAAGCTGTGACAGCTGAGTAATTGCCTGAGTGCAATGGTTAGTCGTCGGACTGTGCTGGCTTGGCTTGGTTGTTGAAAGCCTGTGAAACCCAGCTGTGTTGATTTGTTGTTTATGTCCCCTTGGCTATGTATAAGCCTGCAATTGACCCTTATTCCGGAGGAATCATGCCCAGCTCGGGGGTGGCAGCGTTGCTGAGAGATTGATGAGCACGCTGGCCTATGGTTGGGTGGAACGTTGCAGCGACGTAGCTGGTTGCATTTGAATTCTTCATGGAAAGATAAGTGCTGCTGTTACTTCACCTCTGCAATTTATATGTTGTATTATGTGAAATGATGAACATGCTCAATGCTGGAAATGTTTATGTATGTTTGCTTCCGCTGTATGAATAAAGACTGTGCATCTGTGTATGCTTTTA
>LPNX010446049.1:321951-344378 GCA_001517045.1 Pseudotsuga menziesii
AAATTCCTCGCATGAATGAATCCCATGATCATGGGAGGCCATTCAAGGTGGCTATCACCACTTCTACATTCTCTACTTCTTCTTCTACTGCTTCAAGATGTTATGCATTCTGGATCTTCACATTCTTCAACTGTTTTCTCAAATCCATCTTCTGAATTATGTTCTTATATTCAAATAACTTGATCAAGAAATCAAACATCTTCGATGTCTTTAGGGAAGACACTTGTGGTACAAGTTGATCCATGATTGAATCAACAGTGATCTTCTTGGCCTTGATCAATTTCTTCTTGTGTAAGGCTTTGAGGCTCATCTCCCTCTAGAACTAGAACCTCTCTATTCATGTAGGTGTCCAATTCATTTTCTTCAGAGGGATCAAATACTTTCATGCTTGGAAGTTTTCAACTTCACCAAGCTTATCATCAAGCTGATGTGATAGATCACTTTGAAATGAGAACCTCAAATGCAAATAGCAAAAGATTAGATCTTACCGATTTGAGGTGTCCGTCCTGCTTCCGGAGCTGGCTGATCTAGGGTTTGTTAGAGAAACCCTAATTTTCAAAACTTGGAATCTTTCAGATATGATTGGATATAAATATAGATCTCTTCAAATGGAGCTGTCCAATGTACTCCTTTTCTAAAAAAAGTGGAGGGAAGCTCCTGGAACAGGAAGCCCTAGTTTTCCAATTTCTTCTGCAGAAATTCCTGTTACTGTTTCTATGATATCTCTGAAATTAATACTCCTCTATGTCTGAAATTTCTCACTGCGGTAACCTCGCATGTGCCTGATCCAAAACCACAGGTTTCATCAGATTTGGTTTCACCAATTTGGATTTATGATCATTTTCCCAAGGTGACCTATTACAGGACTGTTCAGAACATTGAAGTTGTACAACATGCCACGTGTCACGGGTTCATCTTCAGGTTCTGAAATTCATACCACAGAAATTAAAGTCCATTCTCTTTCTGGACCCACCTTTACAATTAGAGGGGACTGACTCATGACTCTTATTAGTTCTTCCGATTAGGAGCATCGAGGTACAAAGTAATACAAGTGGTTCTCTCGATAGGACCATCGGGGACCACAAAGAAATACATATAGAATATTCTTCAAAGTTACAATATTTCAACACATTTCAGTGTAGGACTAGGAAAAGATGTTGTGGAATTCTTTGAAGAGTGATTTATAGGAAGATATTTCTTCAGAGGAGCAGGATGTCCCCAACATGATCTCCTCAATGATCTCAGGTTTGGTTGAGATGTTGATTTTAATGGTTGGTGAGATATTGGCTATGTTCCCTTTTTCGAAAGCATCGGGTGCCAGAATGGGATCTTTGAACCAGTCAAATTTCCCATGAATGAAATCCTTGGTCTCAACTAAAAACTGATACGACAAGGACATAGGTCCTTTGGGGAAGAAGAAAGAGTGATGGTGCATGTCATCCCAAGGGTATTCACGAGAGGTTAAGGCTTCAAGTATCTCCTCGTCATTGCAGAAGCAATGATGGGACAGATTGGATGGGTTGTCGGTGACTGTAAGGATAAGTGGGTCCGTGGAACTGGACACCATGTAGATGGACATGGTATTTGAAGAAGGAGGTGGGGGGTGGATTTCTTCGATCAGAGTGATCTTGGATTCAAGCGCATGTTGTCAAAGGTTATCTAGGGTGGTTTGAAACTCGGACAAGACCTGGCAGTGGTGAGAATAGTGTCCATACAATCCAAAAAGGGCACAAGCATGGTTCGTCCTCAAATACTTGTTTTTCTTTGTTGGTCCACTTGAGAGTTCAAGCATGAGGATGTTTTTTGTTGTATCCATGGCATATAAATGTGCATGGATCATGGGAATTTCAGGAGAGTTTTGAGTTGCATGGCCCTGTTCATCACACACGGTGCATGGTGGGGTCTGCCGAGGCTCAGTTGTTGCTTTCGCATTTTTTCCCCTCACCCTTTTTGGGTGGGGCACGGTAGGTACAGGTGCAGTGGTTGGTTTTTGCGGGCAAGGTGGAGGACGTGATTTGACCAAAATGGGTTGAACAGGGTTCAACACAACTTGGGGCATCGGAGGTTAGGCTAGTGGATCGAGGTACCACACGGGAATCCCAAATGTGAAGTTGGGTAAGTTTAAGGTAGCCATTTTTGGATTTCTTACAATGTCAGGCGGGGGAAATAGGAAGGGAATTGTATGGACTAGGGAGGATCCCCAGTAGTTCCCCAGTGAGTGCATTTGGTGCTACAATTGTGGTTGTGGCTGGGGTTGATATTGCGGCTGCAACTGTGGATGATGTTGTGGCTGTGGTTGGGGTTGCGGCTGTGGATGGTGTTGTGGTTGCGGTTGGAGTTTAGGTGAAGCATTACTGGATGAGAGCATGTACAAATACGCAGTCTCGTTCGGTTTCGGTGGTGGTGACACGAAGGGGAAGGAATCCATCATGGAGGTGTCGGAAAACAACCCAGGGCCCACATTCAACAATGAGGAGGTGGATGTGTTCTCGATGGTAGTGTCGACCATAGGTACAATGTTGGCTGGTTCTGTTAGCCCTTGCGGATTGTGATAATCTAATTGGTCAACTGTCATGATTTTCCCTTCATGAGGGAACATCATGTGATGAAAAATAGTGGATGCTACGACTCTCATGACATACATATAACTTCTTCCCAGGAGAAGGTTATAGTCCAACTATGTGTTGACAACCTCTATGCCAATCAATACTATTTTCTTAGCTAATGTTATGGGGACATGTGGAAGGATACCTTGGGATTTTGTGGGATGGCCATCATAAGCCCACAAAGTAGTGGTGGATAGTTGCAGGATTGGGGACCCAAATTTCTACCAGACTAGGGTTGACATAACACAAGTGGATTCCCCCTCATCAACAATGCACCAGTGTACGACCAAGTTCTGAATGGATACCAGAATTTGGAAAGCAATGGTTGATGGCATCTGGGGCTCTTTGTTATCTGTGTTGAAAGTGATCAACTTGGATTCGGAGGGGTCTACAGCATCGAGGGCATCTAGTAAGGACTTTCGTTGCATTGGGAAAGTTTTCAATACCTCGAGAGCGGACATGGCCATAGGTGTTTGGGCCAAGTCATCAATGATACTGTAGTTTACTGCAGCTCTAGTTGTGGTATTGTTGGCAACCTGCCATTTTGGGGGGAATGGGGGAAAAGGGGGTAACTGAAGAGGTATGTTGGTTGTTTTGGACGTGGATGTCATTGAAGGGTCAGTGGGTTTAGTGTTGGCTCCATATTGATTTCTCCTAGTCTGCAAATTGAACTCTTTGGCTTTCAAGGCTAGCAGGTTGTGAACACCTGTCTCTGTTGGCGGAGGTGCAGCAAGGGCTGTGGGAGTGGGTTGGGGAGCAAGTGCGGTTGCTACCAATCCTTGGTGTGGTAATGGGTTTTGAAGCACCATGGATGGAGGGCCTAGTGGTGTTGGTTTGGGTTGAGCTAGGACTGTCACATTGGTACCATGCTAAACTTCATTCTGAACGGCATGCTTAGCACGACCCATGAAGGGGAATTCATGCATATAGTGTCTGTAGACGTCGTATTGTTTTCATGGATGATTTGTGTGTAACGGAGCATTGTGTCTAGGTTGGTTTGGTTGCTGGGGGTTTTGAACTATCCGGTTCACCCCAGCATTGTTGGGAGGATTTGGATGTTGGCCGCCTCCTTGCGGTTGGTTGTTGCCTCAATTCCTAGCTCGGTTATTTCTAGCTTGCCCTTGTTGGTTATTGGGGCCTATTTGGTTGGGACAGTTTTGCTGGGAAAGAACTTGTCCTAAGGGTGGTGGTGGGGCTGGGATGGGGCTCGGAGCATCTTGCGTTGGTGGCACATAGTAGATTGGGGGAGTTGGTTGTTAGCTGGAATATTTCACCTACTATGGACAGCAAGGTGTTCCACTTGTATGAATGATTTAGATCTAGAACAACTAGAGGATAGAGGTTGAAGACTCTCCCTAGACGTCGTAGATACCTGGAATGTGATGTTTCGATCGTTATCCTATGTACCTGCAATAAGCTTCAACACGCAAACACATCGAAACTGCCAGAATATAATCTACTGATCCATGTTAGTGACTAAGGAATCTAACAACATACATGTGAAATCAAACAACAACAATATATGTGAGACAAAAATCAACTTGCATTAATATAGAAATATGAAGAAGTTTACAACCAAGCCTTAGTGTTGACATGCATCTCCATGAAACCAAGCATTCTCATCCCCATAAGCTTTGACTCTAGCTCTCTATGCTCTCCAAATGGTCTTGGGACAAGTGATCAATCCAACAGCATAAAAATACCTTAAGAGTTCTCCCCCTCAACCATGGATATGAGCTTGTATTATAAGGCTTAATGGATAGGGATGGTTGAGAGATTAGTGGATGAGGTGGCCTCTAAGATCCTAGGATGAGGGATCTCGAGCTCAACTGACCCACAATGATAGGGATAAGGGAGGACACGAGGCTTATCATATAGAAGCCTCGAGAAACTTCTCTTTTTCCCTTTTTACCCAGGGTACCGCGTTTCTCCTTCAATGATAGGGCGGTTCTGGTAAGAAACTCTTATGGACTAAGGGCCATAAGTGGTGGCACCACTTGTGGACAACAAGGGATAGGCAGTGCAAACAAGGTACCGCTCCTAGACAATAGGGAAAGTGCGGTGCTGGGAATTTTCATGAAATATTGATAGTTAGCATAGGTTTCCACTCCAAGAGCTGGGATTCAGGGAAAGTAGGTATGTCAAGAGTCTTATCACATGATGGTGACAGGATTTTGGTATAATAGGATGCCCCCCAAAGCATGAGTCTTAGAGGGATACGATAAACGAGAGCTTTGAGAGAACAAGTCATCACTACGAGGTGAAAATGTCGGCTCAATCAGAGCATGTTGTCAAGTAGGCATCTGTAGTATGTCAGTATGTTGACTCATAGACACAAGTAACCAAAATCATGGTGGCAGACCAATATAAGGCAGATCCATGAGAGGAATAAATAAGCATGGCTACTAGAATACAGCGTAGATCTATGTGATAGAGGACTCAAACTTGGACATAGCTACCAGACATACAATGTAGATCTATGTCATACAGATGCAAATTCGAGCATAGCCACGACCATACAAATGTGGATCCATTATAGATATACAAAACTCCATCGCAACCTAGGGAAAAGCAATGAGCACTTTAAACAAATACCTAGGGTCTTCGTCTCATCTTCCACAAAGTACGATTCTATCCATGTGATTACAATGATCTGAAGTCAAACATGGTAGAAACCACTTGATTATTGGCCAATGATGTGAACCGTTAACAAGTGCAAGGGAGATCACCATTGATCTCAATGATTCCCAAGGTACCCTAGTACAATCTACTGAGTACGAATAGATGTCTTGATGTTGAACACCGATTCGATTCAATCGATCAAAGGTCAATGATGTGAACCTATGCCGAGAGAGAGAGAATCTGTCATTAAGGCATACAAATCTCAAGGTACTAAGTATTGTTTCTAAGACTATTTCTCGGATGATGAGCTGATGTCGATAGGAATAGTCTCATCAAAGGAGGGCCATGATGAGTCCCACATCAACGACATGAAACTTGGAACATAGTTCTGGAATGATGTGAATATAGTAACCATATGACTGAATCAAAGATACTAACACAAATACTGTGTGGACTGCAGAGGTAAAACTTATTCAAATCCCCTTTGAACATCGAGCGGCATGACAAAACGACTTGGCAACATGACTAGATAGGACAGACACACAATGCGATAGTGGACAATGCATTATTTTGAAAGACTCAAAGGAGTGACATGACTCATGAAAGTGGATCGTCACGGAGATCAGCTGAATACCCAATTGATTGACATGATGTGTAGACAAGTGCTATGTTCAAAGGTAATGACAAACAACTGTCATTATTTACAAAATGATTCCCTTTCCATTTCCCCCATCATGATCAATGAGTGCCTCTTTTTGGTTTTACGAGTTCAAAGAGGGTAACAAACACTCGATATAGCTTGTCGAAAGACAAGTCCAGAATCATATATTTTATGAACTTGAGAGAGGAGGGGTTCGTTCCCAAGACAGGTCTCTCAATGTTTGATTTAACGAGTCCACTGAAAGAAAACTCGGTATCGTTCATGTTTAGAGAGTCTGAACGAGTACGGAGGAAGACTCCAAAGGGGTCCTTTTTCGTATGATTTAGTCCCTAAGGCCCAAAAAAGTATAAAATCATACCTTAGGGAACTCTTCCAGTCATGATTGGCTGGATTGTTCATTTTTCATAAGTAGTCCTATCCGAACCAAAAAAGAGATAACCTACCATCGGACGAACGAATCTTCAAATACTTTAACAAGCATGAAGAAGACAAGATCGCTTGACAATCTTTTCATATTTAGGGAGCCTGAAAAGAGTTTAAAGAGAACCCTATTAAAAAATTTCATGTTTAAATCCAGAGCACGAAAAAATAACAAACTAAGCGCAAACCACTTTGCATGTTTTAACCAGAGCACGAAAAATGAAAAGTAAGCTCAACACCATCTTACTGTTTTTAACTAGCTCGAAGATCAGTTGAAAGAATGCTCAGGGATTGGTTTCATTTTTATGAAAGATTGAAACAAATGGGTAAACTCTTCTTTAAAAATCCCATTAACCTGGTAAAAATCCTCAACTACTTGGAAAGCTTTAGGTTATCCTCAGCTTTAGGTAAATAAGGAAGGGTCCCTAAAGGTCAGGTAGGCCTGCGATTAAAAGCTAGTATCTAATCGGTGGCTGGCAGAAGCTGAGGAGAACCTAAAGCTTTCCAAGCAGTTGAGGATAGAATACTAATAGAAGCCCCTTCATTAACAATAGTGCGAAGTTTCCACCTAGAAGTAACATTCACAACTATCTGGAAAGGAACACTCGAATGAAGATGAGACTCTGTTAGGTTACTCCAGTCAAAGGAAATAACCTTAGTACTTGGAGAGGGTTCTATCGAAACAGACAAAATTTCCTCTTGTCGAGAACAATCAGAACGAAGCATAAAAACTTCAGCATGTTTCAGTTCATTCTCTACTAGAAGAGAAGAACAAGACGAATATTTGGTCAAAGAGACTACTATTGGAGCAGGGCCTTGCAGCTACAGGAAAATCTGCTATATCGGAAGAAGAAGTCAAAGGAAACAGTACCCGAGCAGCCGAGAAGAGAGAGCTCAACCACTGCACTTAAGGCAGTGACAAAGACAGGAGGTCTCAGCTACCCTCATAAAGGAAAAGGAGCAATGGGCCAAGGTATTGAAGACAAAGGAAAAAAGAGGACTATGAAGGAAGCGGTGCCCAATACCCATGATCAGCGCTGGGAAGCATGGAAGACTACAGGAAGCTATGGTGTGACGGTAAGAGGCATCCCATGGTACAGATGCCCCAACTGTCACAGATAGGGTTTTTGGGTTACTATTGGGAAAGGCCCACAGTGTTGTAATAGGGTGAGACCTTCAAGACGCCTATATAAGCATCTATTTTGTATTGTAAAATGTTAGACAGTTGGGTAGATATTCAGACAATTAGCTAGCTAGTTAGTTGTATTGTAAGACATTGAGAGAGAGTCGAGCTCTGGTTCTGTTATTCAGTCTATAGTTATCTTACTGTAACCAGTAGCTGGTTCCTTGAGCAGATCTATAACAATCCGCAGGGATTGAGAGAGAGAGGAAGAGTATATTGTAAGAAGACAATATAAGAAGAAGAAGACATCTAAGAGAGAAGGGCTCCTAGTTGTGTGTGTGGAGTTTCCCAGAATATCTCAGGATGCATAGTAGGTTGCAGTGGAACTTTGTTTACTCTCTCAAGATATAATATAAAAACCAGTTCCCATGGACATAGCTTCCCCCCTGGAAGTGAACCACATAAAACCCGTGTGTTGTGCGACTGTTCATGTGATTGTGTTTTACCTGTTTGCTATCTATTATCTGTTACATGAATGTTTCTTATCAGTTGATGAATGTATGTTATGCTTCAGTTTATAGCACATAGAAGGTTAACCGTAAGTTGAATGTATCAAGTAGCCTGTATATGAGTTTATCAATGCTTGATTCATGATAGTTAACAGTTACAACGTTAAGTGACTTCGGTATATGAGTTCCGCGAGTTCATTGTAGTTGAGGTTAGCGTGTTAAACTGTAGAGGTCTAAGTGAAGTGATTTAACACCCTGGTGAAGGTTAACAGAGTTATTAGACCCAGGAGGAAGGTCGCAGGACCTTGAGAGTTGATACGCGTATTGAGCCTCATTATAGGACGTATTACAGAGTAGAAAGGCGATATCGCATTGTCTGGGGAGCTACGGTGTGAGATATCGCAGGGAAGGAGCTCAGTAGAAAAGTAATTTTGTGCATCGCCATAGAAGATGCGATGCGATAAGAGTCCGCTCCCTATTAGCGCCAGCCAGAAGGAGAGATCGTCCTTGCAGAGAGATCTCGCTGGCTAAGGAGAGTCACAAGACCCTAGGATGCTACAAAACCCAGTTGAAGACACCTGAGTCTTCAGCCACCCCATCTAAGATCACTTCGGGTGAGACTTTAGGCCGCTCTACAGTCTGTCGCCGAAAGGGCCAGTGAGCTAGGGGTTTTGTTGGTACAGTAAAGTAAAACCCGGGTCTGCACAGTAAGAACCAACAAATGGTTCCATTTCCAGCTTTGAACAAATTGAAGAGCTAACGTTTTGTCGGAATCCTACTAAAGAAGAACTCAACCAGTGGGTTGGGTCAAAGGAAAGAGAATTTGCTGCGACAGAAAACAAGAGTCCTAGGCTCAGTATAGAGAACTGGTTACAAAAACATATCTTCACAGATCTGCATGAGATATTTTTTTGCGACCTATGCAAATGAGCTGTATGACTGGTTATCAAAGTTGACTAATAAGAATATATTCAAGAAGAAAAGAAACATTGTCTAGACACTGGAGCCGATTCGGACCGTGAAGAGCATAGACAATCCCATTTCACAAGCAGTAGACTTCTGTCTTGCAAGTTTGTTGGAAGGCTTCATTACTGAGTTTGCGGTTGATCAAATAAAAAGTTTCATTGAAGCCTATAGGTACTTATTCAAAGGATATCGCGGTAAGTACTTGAACTCTTTAAATTCATCTATTAAGATGTTATTACATGAAAAGGGAGTAATGGATATAGTCTCAGATGAATAAGTTCAGTAAGTGTAATGTCACAAGAGTTTGAGAGTGATTTTGATGAAATTGGATGTACACGTAGTGGTAAGAAATATAAAGTAGATTTCATATCTTCCTTCATAGAAGACAGTTCAGACCATACTAGAGAACAGAACCAAAGTGATACAGAAAGACCAGTAGGGGGTATCCCTTACCACCCTTATACCCCACAGAAAACGACCGAGACTCAGAACAATCCCGTAGGAACTACATCTAGTAGTTCACACACTGTACACACTACAATTACACTGCCAAGTGGTAGTCACACAGCAAACCAGAACCCACCACGTAGAAACAGAATGGGGGACGATATGAAGTTACCTACCTTTAAGGGTACAGGGGCAAAAGACTCGGAACAGCATTGGTTCCTATGTGAAGCCGTATGGACCATTAAACAGATCCAGGATTATAATACTAAACTTTTCCAGTTGGCCACTACACTTAGAGACAGAGCCTTAACATGGTATATGAAGTATACAACAGCGCAGCCCAGAATGCTCATACAAGTCAGGACCGCCATGATCAAAGAATTTAAGAAACCTAAGTCTGAGTCACAGTGTATCACAGAGCTTAAACACATTAAACAGTTACCTACAGAGTCCGTATGGGACTTTGATCAGAAATTCAAAGCTCTTATAGACCAAGTTAGCTTTGAGTTTGCGCCACGGCAGCATAAGGAATGGTTCATCGTAGCACTGCTCCCGCATATCAGACTTCCCCTCATGCAACAGAGACTCCGTACGCAGGATGAAGCATTGGAGATGGCAATGAAACTAGAGGCTTCACCTCTAGCTGAGACTAATACAGGTATGACAAACCTATAGAACCAGTTAGCCAATCTCATGTTACAGCTACATGAGATTAAGAAAGGGAAAGAAGTTGCACAAGAACTATGGTGTATAAAGTGTAAAGGACAGGGCCATACTAAATATAACTATCCAATATTTGTTGAATATTTAGCAAGTGGGGCCCTGAACCCCTTAATACAAACCCAAGCGCCATCGTGTGAACTCTGCAAAATAAGAGGGCATCGACCACAGGAATTCCCTTTACTTCAGAAGTATGTACAAACCCCTAAGAACTTATATTGTAACTTCTGCAAGTCAGTAGGTCATGATGAACATAATTGCTGAGCTTATGATCTCATGATAGAGAGAAAGAATGACTTGTACAGAGTCCAGTCAGAGACACCGGGTCTAGCAGCAGGACTATAGCATGAACCGACTCATGATGGCCATGGTCGAGGATTCAGAGTACGAGGCCATGGAGGAGGATTTGGCCGTGATGGAGGCTTTGGCCGTGGCCGTGGACCGATCACTTGTTACAATTGTGGAATTGTAGGACATTATGCTAGAGACTGTCAGAATCCTAGTACAACATGTAAGTATTGCAAGTCCTATGATCACCCTATAGAAGAGTGTCCAATCTTGATAGACAAGATTAGGAATCCTAAGCCAGCAGTAAACCAGAACATTCAGCTTTTTGTTGCTGAGCAGAAAGAACCAAAACCCAGAGTCAATATAGTGACTCACAGCGGTGCTTCTACTAGTAGGACATCGCACGATGCAGAAAAGAATAAAATTCCGGAGTGCGTGTGCAAAGCAACTAATAAATCAACACCACTTGACCTGTAGAAGAACAAAGAAATGTTTCAGCAAGCAAAAACTTTCTTTACTGAACCTACAACATCGGGATCGCAGGTACTGCCGTGTAGGGGTGTACCGCAGCAAACACCTTGTGGCATTAGTCCTGTGTAGATATCACAGGCTACCACATCTGGAAGGTGCGAAGAGGATGAGTCAACAAGAAGAGTACAATCTTTCCTGCAGAGCTGCTTGAAACTTGTACGAAATGAGAAAGCCATCAAAGAGCTTCAGTGCATCATAGATCAGTGTCAGCTGTCTTCTTCTGAGAATAGTGCGCAGCGGGCTGTTCATAATATTATGGGCCATACAAGAACAGGAAGAGAGATGAGACTCACAGTGCAAATTGGAGAATTTGAAATGGATGAGGTAATCCTAGATTTAGGATCCGAGGTAAATGTTCTGACTAAGCAGACATGGGAACAGATGGGTAAACCTAAGTTAGCAAGATCACCTATCCATCTGTGACTAGCCAATCAGCAGAGGGTATCACCACTGGGTCGATTACCGCAAGTTCCAGTTGATATTGATGGAGTTCGCAGCTTTGCAGACTTTGAAGTCATAGAAATCATTGGCGATAGAATACCGTACCCAGCTTTACTAGGTATTGATTGGGAAATCGATAACATGGCTGTTATCAACTTAAAGAAAAGACAAATGACCTTTGACGATAATTAGATCTGGGTCATCGCATCATTGGATCCTTTCCAGGTTCCTCACTACATCGAACCTATCAGAGCAGAGGAGGAGGTGCGCAACATGGAAATCCTTTATCAGATGGCTGCTAATCAGAGTGATTACATCAACCCTACCACAGAAGGAAATATCAGTTGGCGATGCGACAGCTCATGCGCATCAGATTCAGAAGTTGGTTTAGAAAATTGGCAGAATAGACTTTACAAAGTCTCAGCTCGTAGATGTGCGTTCACGACTAAGTCACTGTGATGGATCGGCGCAGAGATTATTGACATTCCATCATTTCATGGCTTAGCAGATGTCAATGGCTTTTTATAGCAGTTTGAGCAAGAAATTCCTCAGGAGCAGAGGATGACAACTATGGACCTTGCAGTAAAAGCCACACCTGCAAGATGGTGGCATGAACATAAAGAACATATCACATCATGGGATGATCTGAAGAGACTGATGACGATCAGCTTTTCTAATAACAAGGAGCCTTTACAGCAGAAATACACAAGAGAGAGTGACCCCAGGTCACATATTCATATTTGCGAACAAAGTTGGTCGGATATTCCAGAGGATGAATGGGTTCACATATTCATTCACACTTTAGACACAATTCCAAGGAATTGGTACACTGAGACAGAGTTGCGCAAAGGAACCATCACATGGCCACTTATGATAGACAGCTTCCTACTCACTTTCACTTTTGGATCTGAGTATCCAAGCATTAATCAGACTCTACATGTAATAAAGACTAAGATATTTGACGACTATACCCTATCAATGCCTGCTTAGCCTAATTGAGACAGACAATTGGAACATGCGTTAGAATGTTACAACTTCACAGCAGAGCCAGATGATGAGGATGAGAATCCTCGTAGTGTCAACATTCCTGAGTCAAAAGGGACTCACGACGTTGATGGACCGAGACTAGAAATTCCCGCTATCACAGAACCTATCAAGATTAAAAAGATCAATATTGGCACAGAAACAGAACCAAAGTTTGCATCTATTGGAGACTATTGGGATGATGAAACAATAGGACACATCGCAGATCTCTTACATGACTATCAGGACCTATTTCCCACTAAGTTCACAGAGATGAAGGGAATAGTAGGAGATTTGGGAGTCATGTGCATACCATTGAAAGAGGATGCTAGGCCAGTTAAGCAATGTCCATACAGATTGATTCATCGCTATAAAGAAAAAGTTAAGGATGAAATTGATAAGATGCTAGCAGCAGGCATCAGTGAACCTGTATAAGAGAGCGAATGGGTTAGTCCCATGGTCATGCAGGAAAAGAAAACCAAAGGATAAATTAGGATTTGTGTCGATTTGCGCAAACTCAACGACACATCACTTCATGACCCATTTCCAACACTTTTACTGATGAAGTTTTAGACAATGTGGGAGGACAGGAGGTCTACTCCTTCCCTGATGGCTTTTCAGACTATCACCAGATCAGAATCCATTCAGAGGATCGACATAAGACCACTTTTGCGATAGAATGGGGCTCATTCCAGTACACAGTAATGCCCTTTGGTCTTAAAAATGAACCAGCTATCTTTTCTAGAGTAGTAGTTGCTGTATTTAAGGAATACATCCATAAATTCTTGGAAGTCTATTTTGATGATTGGACTGTATTTGGATTAATCGACAAGCATATAGGAGATTTAAGGCTCATGTTAGAGAAATGTAGGCAATATCATATTTCTCTTAACTTGAAGAAATGTATATTCTATGCGTCATTTGGTATTCTGTTGGGTCATATTGTTTGCAGACAAGGCTTGATGGTGGATCCCGCAAAGATTGCCATCATTGTTAATCTTCCAGCACCCAACTCAGTCAAGTAATTGAGGACAGTGCTCGGTCATACCAGGTACTATAGAAAATTCATCAAAGGTTATGCAAAGATCACAGCACCTATGGAAAAGATGTTAAATAAAGAAGTGAAATTACTATGGAATGAGGAATGCCAGCAAAGTTTAGACACACTTAAAGAGAAGATGGTTACAGCACCCATATTAGTATTCCTAGATTGGAAGAAGCCATTTCATGTACATGTGGATGCATCTGGCATCGCACTGGGGATCGTCTTAACCCAGCCAAGAGAAGGGGGTATCGATCACCCTATCGCGTACTCAAGCAGGAAGCTATCTACCGCGGAAAAGAACTACACCACTACAAAAAGAGAAGGATTAGCTATGGTGTATGCTCTATAGAAGTGCAGGCACTACCTATTGGGTGCCCCATTCAAGATGTTCACTGACCATTCTGCTTTAAATTACTTGGTCAATAAACCAGTATTAGGAGGAAGGATCTGTAGATGGTTACTCTTATTTCAGAAGTATGATTTTGAAATTATTGTAAAACCAGGAAAATTAAATGTTGGACCTGATCATCTGTCAGGGATAGATTCAGGCGAAGAACTAAGTAATTTAGAGGACAATTTTATAGATGTGCAATTGTTTTCTATCCATACTGCAGATGAGTATTACGCCGATATTATTCACTTTCTCACTACAGGGTGGGCACTTGTTGAGTTTACTAAACAACAGAAGAAACAATTAGTTGTTAAAGCAGTAGACTTCACTTTGATCACAGGACATTTATATAAGTTAGTTCCAGATGAAGCCTTGCGCAGATGCGTTATGCCGCACAAGAAAGAGGCCATTGTCAAAGAAGCACATTCAGGTGCCGCAGGAGGTCATTTTGCAGGAAAGCCGATTGCTCAGAAAATCCTAGCTGCAGGATTATGGTGGCCTACTTTGTATAAAGACACTAAGGAGTTTTGCAGATGCTGTGATATCTGCCAGAGGGTAGGAAAACCTTCGCGGAGAGATGAAATGCCGCTGTGACCACAGATTACATTGCGGGCATTTGACAAGTGGGCTATAGATTTTGTGGGTCCTATCAACCCACCCAGAAAACGAACTGGTGCAAGATACATCATCACAGGAACAGAATACCTCACCAGGTGGGCAGAGGAAAAGATAGTAAGGAATTGTGATGCTGCTACAACTACACAGTTCATGTTTGAAAACATCATAAGTAGATTTGGATGTCCAGTAATCTTGATGAGTGATCAAGGTACACATTTTCTGAACCGCACTATTGAGGCCTTGACAGAGGAATTCCAGATCCAGCACCATAATAGCACTCCCTACCATCCTCAAGATAATGGTACGGTGGAGGCCTTTAACAAGATTCTAGAAAATGCTCTTACTAAGATCTGTAACAGCCAAAGAAATGATTGGGACCTTAGGGTTAATGTTTTATTATGGGCTTATAGGACTACATGCAAGAAACTTACAGGACATGCATCTTTCAGCTTGGTGTATGGACAAGAGGTTGTTATTCCTATGGAATATATTATTCCCAGTTTAAGAGTTGCTCAAATTACCAGGATGGTTGATACAGATACAATGAATGAAATACTAGCACAACTACTTGCCTTAGAGGAAGACAGATTCATCGCAGGATTTCATCAGAAAGTGCAGAAGGCACGAGAGAAAGATTGGCATGATAGGCACATCAAGAGCAATATTTTTCAGACAGGAGACTTTGTACTCCTCTATGACAGTAAGTTTGTTAAGTTTCCATGGAAATTCAAGACGCATTGGTTAGGGCCATACCAGGTTCAGCAAGTTACAAATGGAGGTGTCGTTCAGCTCAGTAAACTGAACGGGGAGTTTCTTCCCACTTTGATTAATGGCAGCAGACTTAAGATTTATAGTGATAGCCACTCCACCTCCCAGCCCTAACTCATATAGTTTATCGAGTGCATATGTCCAGTGTAGTTGAAAGGAGGCATCACACTGGTAATTAGTCTACACAAAAAAAAAACTAAGTATGAGGAATCGCATCAGAAAAGTGTATAATGCGCAAGTCATAGGATGCTTGCGGAGTGTTGAACGTTGCAGCATTCATGCCGACAATTTGGTTCGAGACAATGCGGTGTGTAATCGTAGCGATGCGATGTTCCCTGCGCCACGTAGATGATTTTAAAAAGAGGCAGAGGGCTAGTCACTTCGCCCTCTGACAAGCAGTTAATCCAGATACGACAACTATATGTTTCCCTAGATTTGGAAACAGTATAAATATTTGTCCATATTTGATAAATCTTCGACAAGACCGGCGCCTGCACGCAAGTTTCGAGGGAAATTTGATCGGATTTTCAGCAATTAATGAGGATCAAAACGACGGGTGTTGTCTTGTCCATGCAATTAATACCACCGACGGGTCTAGCCAAATGACCATTGCTTCAAATATTATCACCTTCGTTATAAATTCAGAGACCATTCATCTAGAAGGGTTACTTTTGCAATTTCTGAGAGTATAGAGCAATTTGTAAGATTTTTCCCTGTGAAGAGATACTGCAGTTACAGAGTGCTGGTTTTCCCCAATTTCACAGCCATTGCTAGTTCAGAGTATTGCACCGAGTGGTTTATGTCCGAGATAGAACCTTTAGAAGACATTGTGCAAAGATTCCAGCGTGGTGGCCTTGTGTCTGCTATGACGACGTCGCCCAAGGTTGTGAAAGTAGGTACATCACAGGTCAGACAGCCGCTAAGGATGAGGATTCAAGCGCGGGATGTAGAAGATGTCATCAAAGTCTTTGCTGCAGAGAAGCAGAAAGACGAGAAGATCACTGAAGATAAGAAAACAGACCAGAAGAATGGTGAGAAGAAATCTACAGCGAGGAAGAAAGTAAAAATGAGAAAAAGAAGGCAATGGGAGAAGGAAGCTGACCTATCTTATCACCTAAGAGAAGAACAAGAGATTGCAGAGGAAAAAAAATGAAAATATGAAGATCATAGGCAGCATGAAAACCTGGAGCGATTTGCTAAGAAGAAAAGTGAAATGGGAAAACAAACCCAACAAGCCAAACTTCAGAATGCAGACAAAGGCTTGTTCTCAGAATGGAATTCATGGTTTGTATAGTTTTCATATGAAAGGATCCAGACCAAGTGAAATGTTTAAGAAGGCTAGAAGATATAGATTTATATTTTCTTTGGGATCCGAGTTCTAATCCAGATAGAGAGGAGTTCTCGTGATACCAGGGATTTGAATCCTTATGGTAGAAAAAAATGAATGGCAGGTCTTGCAAGCGACGAGAGAGAGCATGACAATAAGGGAAGGAAAGGTAAGAGAGACCTACGAACTAAGTTTATAGAAGACTCCAGCATTAGTCAAGCTATGCTTGAAACGGCACAAGAGTGTGTCGAAGCTATGAACAACGAAGTCGTAGGACTTCAAGAGAGATTCGCAAGGACTTCGCAGGAAGCCAAGGAGAAGCTACATCAAGAGAAACCAGCTGCCAGTGGCTCAGGGACGAGCCACAAGTAAGTGTTAGGGGACTGTTGGAGCAGGGCCCCGCAGCTACAGGAAAAGTTGCTATATCGGAAGAAGAAGTCAAAGGAAACAATACCCAAGTGGCCGAGAAGAGAGAGCTCAACCACTGCACTTAAGGAAATGGTGAAGACAGGAGGGCTCAGCTACCCTCATAAAGGAAAAGGAGCAACAGGTTGAGGTATTGAAGACAAAGGATAGAAGAGGACTATGAAGGAAGCGGCGCCCATACCCACGATCAGCGCCAGGAAGCGTGGAAGACTGGAGGAAGCTGTGGTGTGATGGTAAGCTATAGCCCATGGTACAGATGCGCCGACTGTCACAGTTAGGGTTTTCGGGTTATTGTTGGGAAAGGCCCACAGTGTTGTAACAGGGCGAGACCTTCGGGTATTGTAAAAGGTTAGATAGTTGGGTAGATATTCAGACAATTAGCTAGCTAGTTATTTGTATTGTAAGACATTGAGAGAGAGTCCAGCTCTGGTTCTGTTATTCAGTCTGTAGTTATATTATTGTAACCAGTAGCTAGCTCCTTGAGCAGATCTGTAACAATCCGCAGGGATTGAACAATCCACAGGGATTGAGAGAGAGAGGAAGAGTATATTGTAAGAACGCAATATAAGAAGAAGAAGAGATCTAAGAGAGAAGGGCTCCCGGTTGTGTGTGTGGATTTTCCCAGAAGATATCAGGCTACATAGTAGGTTGTAGTGGAACTGTGTTTACTCTCTCAAGATATAATATAAAAACCAGTTCCTATGGACGTAGCTTCCCCCCTGGAAGTGAACCACGTAAAACCCGTGTGTTATACGACTGTTCATGTGATTGTGTTTTACCTGTTTGCTATCTGTTATCTGTTACATGAATGTTGCTTATCAGTTGATGAATGTATGTTATGCTTCATTTTATAGCACATAGAATGTTAACCGTAAGTTGAATGTATCAAGTATCCTGTATATGAGTTTATTAGTGCTTGATTCATGATAGTTAACAGTTACAGCGTTAAGTGACTTCGGTATATGAGTTCCGCGAGTTCAGTGTAGTTAAGGTTAGTGTGTTAAACTGTAGAGGTCTGAGTGAAGTGGTTTAACACCCTGGTGAAGGTTAACAGAGTTATTAGACCCAGGAGGAAGGTCGCAGGACCTTGAGAGTTGATACACATATTGAGCCTCATTATAGGATGTATTAGAGAGTAGAAAGGCGATATCGCATTGTCTAGGGAGCTGCGGTGTGAGATATCGCAAGGAAGGAGCTCAGTAGAAAAGTAAGTTTGCGCATCGCCATAGAAGTTGCACTACGATAAGATTCTGCTCCCTATCAGCACCATCCAGAAGGAGAGATCATCCTTGCAGAGAGATCCCAACTGCTAAGGAGAGTCACGAGACCCTAGGATGCTACAGAACCCGGTTGAAGACACTTGAGTCTTCAACCACCCCATCTAAGATCACTTCGGGTGAGACTTCAGGCCGCTCTGCGATCTGTCGCCGAAAGGGCCAGTGACCTAGGGGTTTTGTTGGTACAGTAAAGTAAAACCCGGGTCTGCCCAGTAAGAACCAACAACTACTTCAGTATTAACACTCTCTGATGAAAGACCGGGATTGGGTGAAAATGACACTGACTCGACCACTCTAACTTAACTCTCCAAAGGAAGAGTGGGATCAACCACAGATAAATCTGAATCGACCACTTGGTCAACCAGCGAGGAATCGAGGGATAACTTACTATCACTCGTTTGAATCACCTATTGATGATCAGTAATATTTTCCAACCAACTCGAAGCTTCATCCATGCTTGGGCAAAGAAAAGTATGATGCATAGCCTTGCATATCAAACAAGGATACAAGACTTTACCCTTACGACCTTTTACCAATGGGTCACTGGTTGAGGGAGTATCGTCAACATGATGATTAGAGGTTGATGACACACATGGTTTGGACCTTTTAGACCACTCTTCTTGTACACGGGAGAGACCAGGACACTCCTTAAGAAGGTGGTCCCCCTTGCAAAGCTTACAAGGTGTTAGCACTTGTATTGAACAAAAGCAATATAAGATCATGGGAGGGGATAAGATTGTGCTGTTTAAATACTTTGGTTCAAATATATGATACAAAGGTGACATGATGGTCTAAAAGAGCAGCCAAGTTAACAAAAATCTTAGGCTGTGATCGAAAGAAGGAGCCAATCCATGGCTAATACTCCCTCTGCCTTTCAAAACATGCGAGGAAGATAGCAGAAGTTCGAGCTTTTAGCTGCCTGCACAAAATCAAGGGTTACAAATTGATTCGGGGATGATCTGCGGTTCATAACCAATCCGTCGGGAGAAAGTGCAAGTTAGTTAAAGAAATGGGAGTTGGCGGAATCACATATATTCCTCTCGATCCGACGGTGGAGGGACGGAATCGGATCACATCAGCGGTTGGGATTGATTTCGCAGTCGGAACCTGCGCGGCGGATAAACACCAGAGCTTCCAGCAGAAGGGATGCGTGGAGGTAAATCCAACGGCCGAGGATTAAAGACAGCATGGATCGACGGCTATTTTGGTTTCCGGGAGATGAACATGCACGCGGGATAACCTTTGAGCCACCCGGCGGAACTCATTATATGCTGCCCGATCCAATGGTTGGAGATCAGAGGGTAATAGATCAATGGCTAACAATGATCCCGGAAGTCAAACTAGCACGGCGGATAATCCCGGAGTGCCCAGCGGAATTGGGTACGTGACTAAAGATCCGACGGTGCGTAGTTGAAGGGATATCGCATCAACGGCTGGGAGTAATTCCGCTGATCAAAGTTGCTCAACGGATAAAGCGAAGGAGCCCAGCGGAATTGGATGGGCGCCACATGATCCAACGGCCCGCCTATAAAGGGAGATCAGATCGACGGCTGTAGATGTTTCCGGGACCCAGAGTTGCACGGTAGATAAAGTCAGATGGCTCAGCGGAATGTGGGACGTGGCGTTTGATCCAACGGTGAGGGGTGGAAGTACGTCACATCGACGGTCACGAGCGACCCCGGAATGGAGACTTACACGGTGCTTAGCGCCAAGATGCCCGGGGGAAAAGCACACATGGTGTACGATCCGAAGGCCAGGAATTTGCACAGAAGAGATCAACGGTCAGAAATGAACCCGGAGGAGAAAGATGCACGGCTGTTAGAGATAAGTAGTAGTTGCGGAAATAAATGCTTCCCACGTGTCTAATCGGGGGTGTCCTATAAAGGCAAAATTGACCTCTGCAGCGATTATTTTATTGCTTGGGACCCGGCGAAAAGGACCTGTCGATTTGGGCGCTTCCAGTTGTCAACACCAGGCGCATTCCGAACACACGCCTCCACAGTGAGCCAAGTATGACCTTAATCCTGTAATTCCTTCGCTCAATTATCATTATAAATTAAGAAATGGATCAACAGGGCGAAGCCTCTGTGTCTGGTCGGGTCCCGGATGAAAGAGAAGAATCCTTGGTAGATAGACACAGGGGTGTCTGCGATCCTTTCTTGTCTACAGGAAGTGTGTCAGGCAGCAAAGAAAGGCTGTGGTCTTGTTTCTCGCAAGGGAATGACGTTCTGAATGTATGCAAGTCTTTTTTGTACTTTTTTTCCCTGGAGAAAACCCTCCACTTCCCTGAATTTTCTGAATGGTGCGCCGTAAATTATTCTCCCTCTCAGAGAGTCATTGTGAGTCGGTCAGCGTCAAAGATACTATGTAGAATTGATGCTTCGGCCATTAGGGAAAATCTTAGTTTACCCGAAAGTTACCCTATGAACCGTGAGCCTGTAAATGAGTCTGTCCTTGCCGACTTTTTTAAAAGTTGCAACGATGACGCTCGCTCTCGATTCCTGTCAAGTATCCTAAAGGAAGGTCAGTCCCTTGAAGGCCTTACCTTGCCCTACCCCTTGCACATTTTTAGAACTGAAGTGCAGTGGGTAATGTCTTTAGTTTGTCAAGTGTTAGGTCTAGACGACGATTGTCATATAGGTGGTGTTATCCTTGGTTTCCTGCTAAAAGTAAATTCTTTAAGTCCCGAGTCCCAGTCAGTTCATGTGCTTAGATTAGACGAATATCTAGCCGAAGCGATCCACCTCCAGTTGACTGAATTTCCCAAGGTCCAGTTTTTTAGATTTCAAACACACCTGCTTAACATGTTATTATGTTCTAATGTTACAGAATTGAAGTTCACAAGTACTCTATCCTCTTCTGATTTTCCAAAGCAAATCAGCCTGATCGAATTTGCCAATTCAATCATGTCCGAAACATATAGGATATTGTTTGATCAAGAATTGCCCCAGGTCCTTGATGAAATGAAGTGTTTGATGCAGTTGTCACCCGAGGGGCGGGTGGGAGACTGGTTTCTGTACAGAGATTATACTGTTTTGAGAGTGTATGGCTTTACAGGTCAGCCTTATAGGTTTCCTTCCTTTTTGACCCCAAGGATTTTTGCTCTAGAGTTTATGAGGCAAAGGTTGTTATCAAAGGAGGAGCATTTCGGTGCTTTCAGAAAATCTTTGAATATTAAATTTCCATTTAAAGTCGGCCCTTTCATTTTTAAAGGCAAAGGTGCCCTAGCATGTATAGAGAGATTGATGGAGAATATGGATTTCGTAAAGGATGTAAGTATGAACTATGACCCCCACCAGGTGATATCATTGAGAAAGCAAGCAAACAAAAACAAACCGTTTGAGCATCAAGCTGTTGAAGGATTAGCTAGAATGGCTAATTTGCTGCAGTTCACTGACGAGTCCAAAACTGAGACAAAGACACATCCCGCATCTCGTTCAGAGATCCAAATCACAGAGGGTGTCAGTGTTGCGGTCAAGAGGAGTTTGGCAGAGGCCGAGAATATGGAAGTGGACGAAGAGACGTCCCGTAAGAAGGAGAAGCTGCTCAAAGGAGGTGCTATGGTGGACGAAGAGATGCCCAGTGTTTACAAAAAGATTGCCTTGGTCCCCATCAAGACCGTACACGTCAGTTAGTTTTCTTTTAAAGGTTCAGAAGGTGACTTTAACAGCCCAGAATCCGGTCCCTTGTTTAAATCAAAAGAAGAGCTCAAGACAAGCTACCTAGAAAAGAGGAAGCAATCCCTGGAGGAAACACGAAATCTGCTCCCTAAGGTAAGGAACCTGTACAGTTCTAAAACATCCCTAGTTTCCGCTAGGGATGCTGAGAAAAATACTTTCAAAATGGCCATTGTGAATGATAAGAAAATGTCTCAGATAGAAATCCGTCTGGACAAAATCAGTACTCCAGACAAGATTCAGTTGCATAAGCAAACCAGCGACATTCTATATTCAGACCTGTTGCAGGCCATGATGAGGATTAGTAAGTTGCAAGTGTTGGTAGACAAGTTGGAAGTTCAACTAAAGAATGAAAAGGTCGAGAACAAAGCCAAGGTCGTTCAAATCAGAAAAATGCAAACGGACATCGCTAGCTCTGACAGTACCCAGGTTGTCAAGAGGTTGTTAGAGGAGAAAGACAATGCTCTATAGGTCCTCAAGAAGAAACTAAAGATCCCCGGTTCAGAACACGTCCAATCGGCCGAACTGATGGCCTTGCAAG
>LPNX010446074.1:12366-76937 GCA_001517045.1 Pseudotsuga menziesii
TCTCTTGATAAGGTGGAGAAGGCTTTGTTTTTTGCCTAAAACTATGGTTTCATGCCTAAGCCTAAGGTGGAGAAGGCTTTGCGTTTGGGGTATGGGATCCCCTCTTCACCCTCCCCACTCTTCGAGCCTCCTCATCCCATGCATTTACGCCCACCCGCTGCTGTTTTCCTTCGCCGGCTGCATGCTTTTAAAAGCCCATCCTCCTACCTGCGTCGCGTGTATCCCTCCTCGAACCTCCATACAATCGGTCATGTCCGTCTTAATGCTTGCAAGCCTCTGGAGTCTTCGCATTTACCTCTCGCACGTTTGGAGTTTTCTTTATCCCGGTCCTTCCTCCATCTTCGACTCCAGAATGTCGCTCCGGAACCCCTCCTCTGTAACCTCTGGCATATTCGAAATTCAAAGAATACTGGGGCAGGTGGTCCTGGGTGTTAGCGAAGGGTGGCTTCAGGGTCTCCCCTGGAAGGTTCTCCCAATATCGCGTTCGTTGGTGAAAGACTGGCTCGTCTTGGCAGTATTGTCCTCTGGCGCAGGATCCAGCCAGCCAGGGTTTCGGGTTGCTGAGCAAAGGGATACAGGCAGTGTTTGGGGTTTGGACTCCGGGCAGAACAGGGTGCTGGGCGTTGTGGGATCTTCGGGCCTCTTCCAGGCAGGTAAATTCTCGTTGTCATATGAGTTAGAGGTGCTCAATTCTCTCTTTTCTACAACCAAGATTCTTCGTAGAACTTCAGGTAATTCTGCCAGCGTGCCTATAAATTTGTTTGCTAGTCTGTCCATTTCGCCTGGGGTTAAAGGTATGGCTCACGGAGGCGATTGGGTGGATATTAAGAAGAATCTTCGCTGGCTCTATGAGCTTCTGGCCATTAACGTTGTGGATACCAAAGAAATGAGTGAGGAGATAAAGAAGATGGCTGAAACAGTAAGCTATACTTCCCAGCAAGTGAGCAATAACGACGCCCGCATCGACGATAATGAGAGCAGCCTTCGGGTAATGCATGGGAAAATGGACAGAATTCAAGAGGATCTGCAGAGATTCATTGAAATGCACCAGGCCAACCGAGTTAATGGCGAAATCAATGGCGAAGTTGCTGAAGCGGCCCTCCCCATGGAAGATGAGTCAGTAGTCCAGCCGAGAAACAACAGGAATATGTAGTAATCTGTTCCCTATAAGTTATGTTTAATGTTTTTTTGCCTCCTTATCTGTTTCCAGTACGTAAGGGTTTACCCCTATAGCAGTTTTAGAAGCTTTGAACAGTCAGTTTGCAGGGTATTTTGGACAATCCCATGGCTGGTCCTCTTTGACAGCCTTTTTGATGTACATTTTCTGCTGAAGCTACCATCTCTGTAACGCATGGCTGTGCGCAGCCCCCTTTTATATATTTATGTTTATAGTTTCTGTTAAAAAAAAAAAGTTCGGTCTATCAAATCTTAAAAGGATTATTTAA
The DNA here is from genome assembly GCA_001517045.1 of Pseudotsuga menziesii. NCBI lineage: Eukaryota > Viridiplantae > Streptophyta > Pinopsida > Pinales > Pinaceae > Pseudotsuga > Pseudotsuga menziesii. Next base: position 13,812 of record LPNX010446074.1, read on the forward strand.
GTTGGTGTAAAAGTTTATTTCAGTTCTCCAAAAATTTAGAAAGAAACATAATCGTTAAATGCCATAAGTTTGACAAATTAAATATATTAATCTAATATAAAATATCAATATAAAAATGAAAAAATAATAAGTTATATATATATGAAAATTAGATCACTATTAATTAATATTAATAATAAGTTTATGATATGAAATATTATTTGATATAATCAAAATATATAAACTAAAAGACTATGTAGTAAAGTATATCTTTTAGAAGATAAAAGTTATGGTTATAAACTCTAAGAAAGATACCTTTGCAAATTTTATTTATGATAATATACAATTGGAGGAAGTGACTTCTTACAAGTATCTCACAATTGATATTCATCATAAGCTCAATTGGAATGTACATTGCCTATTTTAGTCTCAAAAGTAATTGTGAATCACCAACCTTGTTGTGTGGGATAAAAAGAAGTTCCTCTTTGAAATTCTTGTTATCCATGTTATCTTGTACGGTTGTAAAGTATGGGGGTGTATCCTTTCTAATGATTTTTGAAGGAAAATTGAGGAAATCACGAAAACGTATATAACCTAAAAAATAATAGCATTATTCCTTATCCTATTCTCCTCAAAGAAGAAATTCTTTTCCCCATCAAGAGTATGGATATCACTAGGTACCTTATGTACAAGAACAAGTTAAATGATACAGAAAAGGAAAGACTTCCTAAAATTGCTTTAAACTCAAGTCAAAACCAACTACACCTCAAGTAGGATTGGTGTAAAATACCATTACTTGGTTAAACCATGTGAAATATTACAACGTAGCATCCACAATATGTAAGGTCGTGGCTAGGGTCACAACTATGGTGATTGTGATTACCATAGTTTATACATAAAATCAAACAATAAACCAAATCATGTGCTAAGTTTTCTTTAATACATATCAACCTTTAGTCAAATCTTCTTAGTAAACCCCCTTTCCAACTTGTATTATGAAGATAGGTTTAATTACGAAGAGTAAATAGGACAAGACTTAGTTTTTAGGCTTAGGTCCTAAGCAAACCACCCTTTAAAAATAAACCCTAAAGGTCTCAACGAATCACCTTTGCCAGATTGTGTTAAGGTCGTCACAATTCAGAGGCGATGCCCCAAGTGGCTTAACATGTCAATCAAACATAGAACCAATGCAAGTTAAAATTACATACGCAAATACATGTGACGAAAGTTATAAGACACTGCGACCAACAATTACATGTTACGACAACATAGTAAATAATAGAGTTATATATGTATATATATATATATATATATAGAGAGAGAGAGAGAGAGAGAGAGATAGAGAGAGAGAGAGAGAGAGAGTCTCTCTCTCTCTCCCTCTCTCTATATATGTGTGGATGTTATAGATGTGTAACATATGTAATGCTAGACATATCTATAACACCATTAGAATATAATATATATTAGAAAAATAAATGGTAGACTTGAGTTATGTCGTAAGGTGTTTTTCTCTGAGGTCGATTTTGTAAAACAATGGATTTGATTGGTTGATTTTTGGTCGTCCCTCTAGCAAATTGAAAACTGACATATATATTTACACCATACATGGTTCCCAATGTTCTTGACGCCGCCGCGGGTGGAATCTTTTACTATCTCTCCAGCTTCGCGTTCACCTTCGAAAGAGGCAAGCACTCGAATGGCTTCATCAGACATTACTTCTTCAGGCTGACTGAGGTACCAAACAAGGAATACCAATACGATTATGCATATTTTCTGTATCAATGGGAATTCGCCATCGCGGCCGCAGGCATCACTAGCTGCTCTATAGCGGAGCGCACGCAATTCATGGTGTATCTAATCTACAGTTCGATTCTCACAAAATTGGCAGCCTCATTCATCTCTCGCAGGATTTGAGATTCTCAATTGTTTTGTCCACTTGTGTGTCTTATATGGCCAAAGGTTTGGCGACATCTCTGAATTGCAGTTGCAATTCTTTGCCAGATTTGTGTTTGGGGTTCTTTTTTAGTAATGTGAGATGCAAGGAGAGGGTTCCAATCGAGTTAAACAAAACACTTCTAATTATGGTCTGAAATGAGGTGAAGGATCATGAACAATCCTTGATATAACTTAAACTTTATCTAATGGGCGGGCTGTACATTCCTCTCCCTATGGCTCCAACCCGGATTTCCATTGCATTCCATTGAGTGTTTATTTGTTTGTAGTTTTGGACCACCAATTCCAGTTGCATTGTGAGGTGAGCTTATTGGGCGCATTGAAACCAGTGCTTGTTGTAAGATGCAATTTGAAGTGTCCAATGGAATTTTATTGAGGAGTATATCAGTTGCTTTTCCTTCTTTAAAGATGTGGGAATGTGGTATGAATGTTATCATAGAAGCATGTCTGGCATGTCTCCAGTCAATATGGACTGGATGACATTTCCACAAGAATTTGAAAACTACACCCTTCTTGTGTGTTGATCCAGGATCCAAACACAACATACCCACATCAAACCTTAATCCTAGATTTCTTTCTTTCAGAAAGAGGATAAGGGCATGACAATTTTTGCCATCTTTGTTTCCCTTTCTTATAATTAGCTGGGCTTGCTTAATGAACTTTCAATTTTTTAAAAACACATCTCGAGCAGTCGGATCCCAAAGAACAGTTCCCATGTTTATCATAAATTCTTTGTATTCTTGAACATATTTTTCCACTTTTTTAAAGTGATTTGAAAATATTATTGACACTATCTTGCGGATAAACAAATTACCAAAAATAATATGTGAGAGAATCCAATATACTTTGCTAAAGAAGACCACTGAATGCTGCACCCAAATCACACATTGTAGAAATGCTGAAAGGAAACTTATTCTTTCTTTTTTTTCCTTGGAAATCATTTTACTTATTCTTCCATCTACTTTTAGTTTCCTTAGCTTGGTGACAAACATGTTACTTACTCTTTCATCAACTTTGAGTTTCCTCAGCTTCAACTTTTCAACTTCCTACAAGTCAACAATATGCCTTGTCCAAAATTCCTCTATTTGGAAAGAATGAAACCAGCATTCCTCCTTGGGTTCATCCTCCTTTTTCTATCTTCCATAGTAAGCAACGGAGCTAAGCGATCTCCATGAGATGATGACCCATCCCATTAGGATGAATATGGCTTCAAGTATAGTCGTTGTCAGTTTTAGCCACGATTCAGCACCATGAAGATTTCCTATGGTTGGATCGTGGCTAATCCATCCAGCAACTGAACTTATAATGCAAATTGTTACTCCCATTACGGCTGAAGAAGCTAACATAGACCTGGCTATGATGGATTCAGGATAAGATGCATAGGCAACAATTCACGATTTCAGTACATGATCTTATACTCCCTTCCATGTTTTTTCTGCATTGTCTGCAAGAATGATGGGAATCGTTTGAGCGGTGATATTCCTAATGCTTTTAGCCGCTAGAGATGCGGAGATTAGATGGAAAGTGAGCCATATCAACGTGATCGATATTATCGCACCCGAGATGAAGAACAAAATCTTCTCATCTTGCTTGGCGTGTGTCCATGAATAGGAGTAATAGCTTAAATACAAGCCTAACTAACTGACACGTTTATGTCTAGATGACAACTTAGAAAAAATGTTGAGTAATACACTCAATCCGAGCGCTGCTATTCTTCCCCATTTCTCTTCGTATCCTAGACGTGCGATCTCTAGTAGGAAAAAAGCTACTATCACACACAACATTACTCTGGTTGTATGTATCATAAATAAGTTATTCAGAACTATGTCACGCTCAGTTGAACTTTGCAAGACCTCCGTGAGTAAAGAACTATGGTTTTCGATGAAGTTCATTACCTAGATGGTGAGAGCACTTAGCATGAGAGCATGTGCCTTTTTTCTTTTTTGATAAACATTGTGTACATGCATCCAATCAATTTTAACAGATATTCTTATTTCTCTATTCTATTTTTAGGATAGTATTTAAGAAAGTGTTGATTTGTTTTGTTACTTGAATTTCATATTGCAGCGAGAGCAAAATGCTACTCAAGCTACATCTGTTACTGCACAAACCACGGTTTTCGTTGGGACCACACAGCACTAGAAAAACACAGGTATGTTTTACAGAAGATTTTGGTAATCCTATCTCTGTTTTTCGATTGAAATTTTACCAACTTTAAGAGGATGTTCCTCCAACCATGATGGATTTTATATGATTATAATTAGTTGAACAATTGATAAACTATTTTGGTACAGTGATTTTAATTGATAAACTATTTTTTAACGTGATTCTAATTAATTTGAGAAAAAATAAAAATTAAAACAATGCGAAATTGTATTTTTATTAATTTTCATTATTATAGTTGTAATCTTTATGTGGATCTGCAAGTGTTTTGGAATGTAATTGATTAAAAGTTGTTTTGGAATGTAATTGATTAAAAACTTTTAATGATATAAAGAATAACATATTTATATAATAAATCAATAAAACAACTATTTTTAATTTAAAATTTATTTTTTAAAGTTTTTTTTTTTTTATAAATTTTATTAAGTTTGTAAATATGATTTAAATTTTATAATCTTGTTTAAATATAAGATTATTTTTTTGGGTGTTTTTTTAAGCTAAGTTATTTTTAAGGTTATTGAACTTTGAGTTTCTTTGAGAAGGAAATCTACACTTTAACATAGCGAGTTAGCAGAAATTAACTAAAATAACAAGACATTTAGAAAAAATTATATGATATTTTTGTTTCATATATATAAATATATTTAAATTTATGTGAAATTGAAATTAATAAAAATTTAGATTAATTTTAATTTGTTTTTTTTTTTTTTTTTAATATGATAAAAACAATGAAAATTTTAGTAAAAAAAATTGTTATTAATTCTAGAGTTTAAATTTTATTTTTATTTTTTAAATATAATTTCAGTATATTATGAATTTATTGATTTATTGTTTTAATAAAAATGGTTACTATTTATATTCATCTAAATGAGAGTCTGTAACCTTATTCTCTATCCTTCTAAGGATGCCCTTGAATCATAGGGAGGCTAACTAATCCATATGCAATAGTCCATCCCATTTGTCCTAGCATTACAATAAGTTGTAGGAGATGGGTATGAGGCATGGTTGAAGATTCGAAATGGAAGTTCAAACTTCAATGGAAAATGTTATTAAAAGTTTTAGTTTATATTGAATATAAATCATCTATAAGATTTGAAAATGCTATTAAGGTTTATGTTAGTGTTTAATTTGACATTTTAAATTTATTGTATCGAGAGTGGCCATAACTCAATATGGGGGAGATGTTCTCACATAAAGTGACATATTTTAATAATAAAAAAATATTAAATATTAAAATTCAATATATATATATATAAAATCATTATTCATGACATTAATTTTTGTTTATGTGTAAATTAAGATAAAAAAAATTACACCTCAAAAAAATAGTTCTCTCATGGTGCTTGATAGATCCTGGTTTAAGATGGATCTATGTTGTATATATAATAAAAATTGAGTGGGTCTAAGAGTTAAGAACATGTGGTTCCTGGATATTCCATTCAACAATGCCTCTTGAGTTTTCTTCTTTTTCTACAAAGCAAAGCATAAATTGTATATTGTGCCATTATAATTAAGCTTTAATAAATATTAAGAAAAAGTTGATATCGACAAAAACTAAATAATCAAATAAGATTTTTGAGGTCAAGGATATACTAGCATCTTAAAAACATAATGACCAGCATACATTGAGTATTATAAGGTGTCCATTAGTAATTTCCTTTTGAATTGTTTGTTATTGATATAACAATTTAGATTTATTGAATACTGTGACATTAAGAACTGAGACATTGATACAGGATTTCTATCACTATAAGGGCCTGGGAACTGACATTTAAGGACTCTCATCATTAAGTGCTATATGGATAAGGGCTTGAATAACCATAAAAGGATTTCTAATTTTATATACATTAAGAGTTAGGTTGTGTCACTATTGCATTTTTTAAGTACTATGAACTAACAGACAAAATATGGAATTTATGCTTACATTACAGTTATTTAGGCTTTGGATTTGATGTCCAATTGCTCTAGCATTCATAGGGAGACTCTTTCACAATTGATGCCCATAGAGAAAACATAAGAGCTCATCTTAGAGCCTTTTGACTTCAAACCCCCAAGTGATTGATAATTAGCAACTGCTGCTAACAGGAACTCATAGAGAAGGAGGTGTCAGACTCCACAGGTTTGTGAGCTGGCCCGTGAAATGATATCAAAATGTTATTTTTATTAAATACAACTAATAATGATTGACATATTTTTATATTTTTTATTAAATATAACTAATAATGATTGACATATTTCCCCAAAGACATTTCTATTTGACCAAAAGTTGCTTGTTGAACATCAACATCTTTAAATGAGGAAAAATAGTGAGTACTCCTCTCAAAGCACAATCTAACCTACCAATTATCATTTGTATGGATTGTGAGCTTCATTGGGTAAACTTATAAGTTATAACCCATTCAAACACATGCCATTTGAATATAAATACAAGTGATGTAGTTATCTTCCAAAGTGAACTTACTTGTTTTATGCTCAATAGACATTCACAATCATGAACTCGTACTATATAAAATGCATGGTAATGAATATATCAACTTGATGCTACACATTTGATCCTTGCCACTCACACTTATGGAAAAATGGTCATAAGTGTTTTGGTATTAATTCAATTTTAGACTCAAGAAAAATTGTACAAATATTATGTGCAAATATGGGTAAGCAAAGCAAGTGTATTGACCTTCGAAAATATGAAACCGTAGATTTATTTTATTTTATTTTTAATAATAGTGTGATTGAAGGAATCGATACAATAGGTGACTTGTCCAAGTGGTTTTGTTGCACTTATCAATGGATAACACAGAACATATCTTTGAGGTACATAAGAAGAATAAATATATATCACGATTGGATTTGCAATTGCACATGAAAAATGGGTTAATCTTAACAAATATATATGAACTTAATTTGTTCTTTGGTGGTGGAAATTTAAAATGGAGTATATATGGCTAAAGGCCTACATAACCTTTGTACAAAATTTATAACTAAATGTTCAAGGTAATAATTTTGAAAAAAAAGAAAAAAGAAAGCAAGATTAATAGATCTTTTATACCTTCTAACTAAAATCATCATGTTAGTTACAATGTCAGGTCTAGAAGATGTTTAAAATTATTCCCATGCACTTTTTTCGGTTTTATTTTTATTTTTCTTGCCATTTCACCCTCCAACAACAACTTATTGCCGTATTGTTGCACCTACTTGGGGCAATTGCTAGTTTTAAAACATGATATGCCATAAAAGAAGAAACAATAAAGACCTTTATAACAAAAAGTGAATAGATAATTTTTCTTGTTTTCTTTATTTTGATATCTAAGTGAGGTAGTGTTGTCTAGTAAATAGAATTGTCTTTTATACATTATTTATAAATGTCTTCAAAAGTAATATTTTGTTATTTATTTATTTTTTAATATTTATCAAATTAATATTTTTTATAATTTATTTATAAATATAATTATTCATTAAAAAAATTTAATCTCAAAGTTTATAACGACAAAAATATTATATAAAATTACCTTTTACATTTATCCTTCTATAACAAATATAGTTATGTATCTGACCTAAATAATTCAACAATCTTAATAATTTAAAAATATTCTTTAATATAATAAATTAATTATAACATATTATTTATGTTATTTTAATAGTTACAATATATATTAAAATACAAACTTAAAATATAAAAAAATATTTAAATACTATATAATTGATTGAGATGGTAAAATTTTAAATACTATATAATGGTAACATTCTCCACATGATTGATCGCTGGATGGAGAAATCTCCACAGCGAATGAAGGAATGCCGTCGATCATCCCACCTCGATATTAAGACACAGAACTAGCACAACATAGGATTGCAGAGGTTTCATTTGAAAAGTAATTTTGAATTAATTTTGACATTTTCTATTCAAGTGTTATTTTATCATCGCTCAATTATAGGTGTCTTTTTTAATGGCCGTCCAGTTCAAAACCTAGGTCCCATTTTTATGGAACTTCGAATAAATTAGCAATTGCTCTAAAAGCTGAAAAAAAAAAGTTTGAAGGAAACTATTGGAAAATAAAGTAAATTTGATTAAATAAAAAAGAAAATAATGTTTTTTAATATTAACAATGAAACTACATCTTTGAATACTAATAACTTACCAAATGATTATCCACTTTAATTCAAGTAGGTGCTTCTTGTAATCATTCCTAAAAAAAATTATTTGTAATTTGTTTTATCTTATTAAAATTCTAACAACTTATCAAATGAGTTCAGGCAATGTTGAGTCTTTAATCATTTCTAAAAAAATTATTTGTAATTTTTATCTTATTAAATTCTATTAAGGCAATGTTGAGAGGATTCCATATTTATTTTAAATATATATTGTTTAGTTTAATTATTTATTTATTCGATCATAGAGATGCATAACACTATATAAATATAATTTTCAAGGCATTACAAGTTTTGAAGTGTTTTGATAATTGTGAGGGGAAATATTTATTTTGAAAAAAGTGACAATAAAATAAATTATTTTAAAATAAATTGGCATTAAATATTAATCATCTTTTTAAAAAATAATTCTGATCTAAATTAGTAACAATATTACAACTTTGGCGGTAACTCATGTTATCTTCGGTTCCTTTTCTTCACCTTCCACCGATGACATTCCATAGTTAGCAAAGGAACTCACTAACTATGGATGCCATCATGTATCAACGTAAAGTCCAAAATTTTACAAAGATATCAATGTCTTATTCCATTATTTTAATAAACTAGCACACCCACGTAGTTTGTGGTTGGATCATCTTGATAGGGATCAAATGGTGCAATAATACGCCGATATGTTTTTGTTGGAGGGTAAAAATAGCTGAAAAAGGGAACTAAAATGAGTGGGTGTAGACATGGAATTGTACCTTGAGAAAAGTATGAACATGTTTTGCAAGGAAGGGAAAAGAGCGGCCAACTTCAATAGAGAAAAGAGACAAATTGTTCACCTCATAATGTAAGGAGGCTACAACTTTCAACCTCATGGACTTATGTTTTCTAAAACAAAAGAGTGATGACTTCATTTAGTATTCTCAATAAACAACACACCAAAAGAGAAAATTGTCAAACTAAGAGGACACAAACTCTCTTACCCAAAAAAATAGACAAATCCATCACTTGGATGTGCAATCTAACAATTTAACCCAATGGATTCTTCATTTTGGAAGAAAGTAATCTCTCAACCTCAACAATTTGGTAGCATTGACATTACGCTTGATGATGACCTTTTACAATTGTTTTTTGTTTCCTTGGTTCATCACTATTTCACCCTACAACTTTTCATTTACCTGAAAACAAGTTTACGTAATCATCTTTTGCTTGTAGGTGGACTCTTTATATGGACAATATGAACATCTAAAAAAACTATTTATATGGATAGTGTGGGAAATCCCTTATTTCCTGTCCATTTTTTAGGTTGACCCAAAATTGACTAGTGAAGCATGCGGATATAATACTAATAATAAAGAATGGAATCTCTTGTTTGTTACATGTTTAGAGGAGATCTCAAAAAAATAATGGAAACATTCTGATTATTTAACCATGATGAATGAGTGAGAAAATTAACCCTTCTATAGGTTGTAGCCTTGGGCATAGTGCAGAAAGATTATTTCCACGTTGTTCCTATAATTCATATTTAATAATGCGTGCATTGAATTCATTAACTTTGATTAGTTTTTTTGGGATGTATTTCCCTTTCAAAATGATTCATACTTGATCATGAGATGTGTCATCCCATTTAAGGATAAAGTTAGAACTTGTTCAGAGTGCATTGAGTCATATATAAGGTGGTTCAAGGTGCTAACTTTGGTCATTGGTGTTGAATTATATTATATAATGTAAAAGTTTTATTTCATATAGGTGGTCTTAAGTTTGTGGTCTCAAAGGTGATTTTGTATGATAAGATGCTCTTGATCTTTGGCACAAATGATAACCATGTGGTCCAAGGATCACAAATTGGGTAGTGATGGTGTCCATCACATCGGTAGGAGGCTTAGAAGAATTAATATCCATTGTATTAATCAATAAGTGATGCAATTATTGTGCACTTTTTCAAGTGTGAAATACTTATCTTGAGTGAGGAAAAATATCGCCTTAATGATATCAATGAGTAGGAAGGCATTACTATGAGTATGGATAATCATCATATCGATTAAATTGCATTGGCATATTGATATCACTCATAAGTTTAGTGTGAGTGATTTCACTACATTGTTTAATGATGGTATATGGATTGTCTCATAACTTGTGTATATAGCCTGTGATGTTGGAATTTAAATTTACATTTTTTGAATGTGCAACCAAACCTTATTCTTGATTGAGAAGTTGTGTGACACACAATGTTTTTATTTAATGAAATTTCTACATTACAACCTCTTAATTGGCATTGAACATTCTTGATTTGCTTAATGCAACACAATAATTTATTAAATTATTTTTGAGTTGATATATAAAAGTGCATAAAATAAAGCGTGGAAGAAACACAATGTTGATAGGTTTTATGTTCAAATCCATAATATGTTTCAAATGGATTATATTTAGGCGTGTGTTACTTTGTGTTATAGATATGTTAAATGAAAAACAAGATTTCTATCTCACGTAGGGTATAACCATGTCATGCCTTAGGTCAAACATGGGTAGAGATATTTTGAAAAAATTGTAGATAATATTAATGATTATGGTATACCATAATGGATATCAATTTTGTGCAATAAACAACAACTTTACATCATTTCAAATTTTGTAAGGATTCTCAAAGAAAAAGTTCAAAAATCAATAAAAGCTATTTATATATTGTATAGTATTTTTATTTTGAAAAACAAGTTGGAGAAAAAAAGAAAAAAAATTATGTATATCTTTTATAAATTGATTGTGATTTTGACATCACTCATTGCTCATACCAAATGGTTTTTAAAACGTATTTCTAAAAATATATATTTATTAAAATATTCATAAAACATTATGAATAAATAGTTAAAAAAATTGTTTATATAAATATAATCATATAATTTTAATATGATATTTTACTATTATATATTAAATTATTTTTAATGGCCATGAATTAATTCTATTGTGACCATGTTTGGTCTCTTGGACTTTAAAACTAAATAAATAAAATAAAATTTAAATGTTTTAATTATGTTGGATTGTGATAAGTGTAATGTCCCTCTTGTAAACCCCTGAATGCTCTGTAAACTTTTGAATATGTGGTAATTTCTACCCAGAATATGTTGTAATTTATGATTATTTATTGTACTTGTTCTCTCGTGAGGAGCTCAAGGCCAAGGCCCCACCAGCAGAACCTTATATGTTAGGTAAAGTAATTTCTTAAGTAAAATATTTGGGAGACTAAGACAGGGACAAACTTAAACGACGGGAAACTACATCTACTAGGAGGGGGCAAGGTTAAAACAGTGAGTGAGTCTTGGGAATTGGATGAAGGATTACTTATTTTTCTTCTAAAAACCAAAGGTCTTAGGAGTCAACCAACGTTAAGGTAAGTCATAAGTAGATTGACATACCTACTGGGTTTCAAGGATGAATCCACCTAACATGTCTCAAGAAAGTCTTGCGCCACAGAGTTCTCCGTAGGACCTAGATCAAAAAGCTAAAGCTTTATCTTAAGAGAACATTATAGTCGTCTCAAAATTTATTAAAAGTAATACACCTCAAAAGGTTTAACTACCATATCTTTTTTTTCAGAGGAAAAAAATACCAGCCTTTGCTATTCAGATGAATCAAAAGACATCTTTTACATATCAGCATGACCGCCAATCCAGGACCATCACATAAAATTGATAATACATAACAGCTGTCGATCCGAATTCATCACATATGAGTACAAGTGACAATAACATAACAGTAGAAACAAAAAAGAAAAAGTCTGATCATAGCAGACTTTTCTCATCATCCCTGATAAATCAGGTTAGAAAGTACTGAGAAATATCGAAGATGAACTTCAAAACATACAATCAGAGCAATATATGCTGGCAAGAAGAACTCAACAAGAACAGAAAATGATACTCTGTCAACTGCTGATAACACGCTGAATAAAAGAAGTAATCAGCTACTCTAAAAGAGATTGAGATTGCCATGATTCACAATTAAACCATCTAAAGTTTCTGAAAAAGAAACAACTCCCATATCCAATTTCAGGCCATGTTTGGAAAGTGCATCTGCCAGCGAATTATGCTCTTGATATGTATGTTTAAAGATCATCAGCGGGTCGTTTTGAAGCATAAGTCTTATGTCATAACACCAGTGCATCAGAGATGGAACATCAAGTGCATAATTTCTGTTAAGCCAAGAGATAATAACCATGGAGTCTCCATAAATAAGCTGCAATGGAATACCCATCAATAGACTGACTCTAAGTATTCCCCAACAAGCCAATAACTCAGCTCTAGTATTTGAACTGCTCCCACAGCCCATTGAAAAATTGAAGTAATGTGAATCATTGATAAAAATCACATAACCCAATCCACCTATATTCTCTGCGGCTGCTCCATCAAAGAAGCCACATGGGAAACATTTTACCGGTTCAGGGCCAATATTGCGGATTTTTTTACTTTTCATAGGCACAGGGTAAGTGTTTATCATTCCATCAATTTTGGCAATCAACAACGAGGAGGCAGGTTTCTTATTTTCAAATATGTAGATATTTCTTAATAGCCAGATTCCCCAAAAAATAAACAGTGGCAGGGATCTGTAAGGAGCAGAGCTCATAGTACGAGAAAACCAAAAGTCCAGAAAGGAATGAACAGAGCTGGAAATGGGAAAAGAGCAGTTGAATTTTTTCTCAAAAAAATAAACAGTGGCAGGTATCTGTAAGGAGCAGAGCTCATAGTACGAGAAAACCAAAAGTCCAGAAAGGAATGAACAGAGCTGGAAATGGGAAAAGAGCAGTTGAATTTTTTCTCAAAATGAAAGTAACTACCATATCTAATCCCAAAAGAGGATCTTGGTAGTGACTTACCTTTCTAGATATAGATTATGCTTTATAAATACATGAACGGAAACATACATAATATATATATAGTATCCTTGGAAAAAGGGATCTATGAACAAAATAAAAATGCATGTAACAACCAATGGGAAAGCCATGATTCCTAATTAACCAGTGTAGAGATACATTGTAAAGAAAGTTACTAGATCATAAATATATTATATATATGTATATATATAATATATATAAACAATAACAAGTTTAAGAGGGATTCACATATTTATGAGAAAAGGGAGTATGTCTCCAAGATTTCTTTAAATAACCTAAAAGAGTCTTGAGAACATGTTTCACCACGAGTCACATTGGATACTTATTAACTATAATTATGACTATAATTGCAGCCAGATGGTGTATATTTGTGAGAAATCATTTCTTTCCTTTATCACTTTGGGAAATTGCGTCGGGATCCCACACACCTCATTTGACTCTTTTGAAAAGGCTTAATTTATGGTAAATAGAAAATTTGTGAAAAGGGGTCACCATTCAATGAATTAACTTTTAAAGAAAGTTACATATTTTCTTTTTTGCTAGCACAAGCTCCTAGGAAACAACCACTGATTTTATGGGATTTTTCCATTAAGGAATAGAAGGAACCGTTAGGAGGAAATTAACTTTCCTTTTTATGTGGGCATGATTTTTTTCTTAAAAAGGGGAAGAGCTGGGCAATGGAAGGGGGGGGAACGACCTTGTTTTCTCCTCGCTTGTAGAGGGTTATGCAAATGGGGAAGCAAGGGGCCGAATCTACCCAGGTTGTGGTTGATGGCTGAATACTCTTAAGGGTTTGCGTCGGATTCTATGTGTATGCAGTACAAGGGTACAACTCTGGCGTTGTTACCCGGCAGTTCTGCATTGTAAGGATCTGCGATTTGTGTGGTATGTATATCCTTAGACCTATGATTCCAAGCTAGGAAATATGGTTTTCAATTTTCTGTGTTTCTATTGGTTACCAAGGCAGTGACCATTCTGGCCGGGTAGAAGTGGATCTGGTAAAATAATCCATGGATCCACTGCGCTTGACTTCTTATACGTTTTGAATAAATCCCTGATATGCTTGGTAAATATTGAAATCATGGGGACTGAAATCTATAGATCTATTTTGCTCATTCCCATGTGTTTGTTCGGAGCATCTGCATTCTTGATTGCACTTTGGTGAGGGTTCGCTTTTGTCTTGCATTGTCTGATTTTTTTTCCCTATTTCTGGGATTTGGGTTCAATCCATCACTCACGTTTCCTCACGCGTCTGCATTTGGATCTTCGTCAAGTAGGGCATTCATCCTTCATCATGGATGAAATGCCTCTTGCCTCTCCAAGAAGGAGTTTATTCCTAAAACAGGAACGCAGTATTGATGCCTTTAATGCTCAAACAGTATTACTCCTTTTGAATAAAGATAAATTGCATAACTTTAAAGAGCTGTTATCCTTTGCAACCCTCTAGTTTTTCTAAACGTAAGTATGGTTATGTAATTATGTCAAGAATGAACAGTTACACACTTTCGGCCCTTCCTGGAATATTATCATTGCTCCGTAGACTACTCGTTACCATGTAGATATGGACCCGAGCTATCTAAATTTTGGTCGCCACCATAAGTACTGTCTATAAGACTATTATATGTTTTTTTTATCTTTTTCCCTTCAGAGGTTGACCGCATGCCCTGCTCGCCGTAGGGGTTTTTGCTGAGGGTCAGTTCTTTCGGCTATGTTTTCAAAGAGTATAAACTGTGACCCATACGTGCATATACTTATTTTTCTTATAAGCAAATATAAATATAATTAGATCGTATTATGGGGTATAAGTTTACAGATACTTAAGTGTAAATTTTTGTGCCTGTGCGAGTTCTGTAGATCTGAGCCTACTGAAATAGTCTGTCGATATGAGCCTACTGAAAACAGCCTTATGACTCAGAGTTTAGCTGGCCGAGACAAGAAATCCTCCATACTCCTGTTTATAAAATCTACCTCATGTCAATAACAATGACTACAACTGTAGCTGTTGGAATAGTTTAATATGTTTTATGGATCCTTCCTAGCTGTACCCGAGGTGTTGTTCCTTGGGTCCTTTTAGATAAGTAGTATAGGTGTATAAAAAAATGACTATATTAACTTATTGGCTATGCTTCCTGGACATATATTCTACTCATGTATAAACCCAATGGATGCGTTTGGATATGTCTAGATTTGGGTTGGGGATGCTAGTGCTCTTATGGATTCAGGTTAAAACCTATCTTGCTTTACAACGAAATGTGATCATAGAAATAGTAAATGTATTTCAAGCTAGAAACACTCTATGAGGAGTAGCCTAGGATGTCGTAGGAAAAATTGTATGGCGACACAGTTGTCACAGAATGTAACTTTTAATGAAATAAATGTCATAGGATGTGACAGTTTGGTGGACGTAACCCATGAATTGGGTGAACCACGTATATTGGTGTCCTTCGATTTTGTGTCTAAATGTTGTATCTTCCTTGTATTTTGTTATGTATTTCTAATGTTGTTGTGCAACTGATTTAATACCTTAGAATGATAAACACATTAGATTGATAATGAAGACATGTGCTCCAACACTACTAATATATTGTGAATTGAAGATCTCAATGGTATGCTATGAAATGGATAGTCCTTAATTACGACATCTTTGCTTAAATAGGATGGAAATGTGATAACTCTACACCCTTGCTAATAGACACATTGTGGTTAAGGGTTAATGATTGAAATTAGCTAACTGTAATTCATTTTAGAGGCACATAGTGTAAGAGTTATAGTTCAATGTATGCTGAAATGTGTTTAAATGGGTATAGTTTAAGGAATGACACTAAAGTATAAATAGTGTATGTTGTTGTACCTTAATAGGAACTTTTTATTGATTGGGGATGTTACATGTATGATATGATTAATGACCTAATCATGTGATGATTGTTCATCTCCAATGCTATTGACATGGTGGATGGTTGAATTATGTAGAGTCAAGGTTGGAATTATTGAATAAGCTCTCTACCTAACATGTTAAGCATATATCAACATTACTCTTGTTAAGAAATTGTAAGGGTCAATGTTAATATAACTGATTCACAACTTTTCAGTAATCAATTTTTCACAATGTGTTTTCTTTAGTTTTCTTCAATGATGTTATATTTTTAAGGATGGTCATTCAAAGATAATATTAGCCTTTTCAAAGGAACAAAAAGAAATATTCTTGCTCTCGTCGGTATGGGGTCGTTACAGTGTAGTGGCTAAAGATTTACTAGTAATACAATCATTAAACCCTTAAGGGAGATCCATGTTGTTAGTCAAATAATCACGAGAACATTGGAGTATATGGCAGACTAATTGCCACACCTAAATTACTCTGCCAAAGAGTGGATTACTTAATGATGTTAATACTGGAAGGCATAATGATCATGCTTGGTTTATGTTTATCAATAGTGATCTTAGTAAATTGGATGCAATGGTATGTTTGGTTTTTTTTCGGTAGAAGAGGAGGGAAGCAACCGGTCAAATGATAGTTTCACAACGCATGTAGTTGAAATTTTGAATTTAATTAGACACGCTTCATTGGAGTGCCTTGTAAAATATACCACTAACAGGATTGACTTATTCATCAGCTAACAGTTGAAGTAGATAATTCTTACCCTTTTTACACATGTCGACATTGAGGTACAAGGTGTATGTTACAATAAGTAACTTTATATAAAATTTATGATATTTGTTTAGTATTTATTCCTTCATAAGTTTGGGGATTATTTGTTTTTCAAATGTGTTGAAACTTAGACCTTATTTTTATGTAGGTTAGACATTCCAATAAATAATCATGAATTATTTTATTAATCTCACAAATTTGATATGTTCTTTTATACAATATTGATTTGGTCTTCTCCAATACATGAAAGTGTGTTATTATCTTTATAATATTTATTTTTTTCTTTAAAATACCAATAGTAAAAATTGATAGTTTTGATTATCTTATTCTCAATTTATCTCTCCACATCTTCTCTTTAAATTTAGTCATATTTATAGTTTTAATTTTATTAGTATATTTAGTGATAGTTATACCTTTGATTTTATTAGTAATTTTAGTAATAGTTATACTTTTAATTTTATTAGTATCTCAAGATGTGAAAATTCCAATAAGAAATTTGTTTTCTTTTGTTTTCTTTGCATGACACTTCATTATGTTTTTATTACAAGAGGCATTCAAAAAATTTGTGTGAACCTACGTGTAATTCATTTTCTTTACTATCTATAACCTTTCATGTATATAGGCAATGTATTATTATTTCACGCAACATTAAAGGAAAATTTCTCTTAAGGGTTCTACTATCACTAGAGTAGATCTCATGGGTTGAATTTTTAGCTTAATTAGCTTAGGCTAACCATATTATTATTATGGAAGGTAAGAGTAAGAGTGGAGGAAACCCAGGAAAAATAGCAAACCCTTCTTCTGTTTTAAAACTTCATAGTCAAGTCCCCCTCTATGCTGGTTCCAAGGGTCTTCCAGTTCATGTGGAAAACGTGTGGTGTCATCGTTTTAAAGGGCCAAGGTCCTTCCGCATTAACAAAGGTTAAGTCCTTCTGTATTGGTGGCTCATGGATCTTCAAAAGGTCGACCTATATAGTACTAACAGTTTGGAGGAAAAAAGTATTCTTGTACTAAGATACCCAAATTTTCGAGCCATTTTCTGGTGAGGGTCTTAGGGTTTCACGAGGTGAGGAATTTTCTGGTGATAAACCAAAATTCTACGCTTAACAAAGACGGTTGCTCTAATCCTATTAGTTGGGAGGGAAAGTTATTTTTTATCCTTGCAAACGTTGTAAAGATAATTGTCCAAACCTGCCCGGGACTGGCGACGCTAGGAACTTCAATAACTTCGGCTGCAAATAATAGGTAACAAATTCCTGCATTTTATTTGGTGTAATATTCCATAGGTAAGGTTACGGTTTCCAGGTAAAAGCTATACTAAAACTTTGTCTATTGAAACATAGGTTTGCGTGGAGTCTCCAAGTCCAATTCAAACTCATTTCGATAAGCAAAAGATGGCAACCCTAGATCTCTTGTTGCTCGTAGGAATTCAATTTTTGAGAGAGAGATCCTCTGGTGAAATCAATAAGGAAGACGAGACTTCCAAAAGGTAATTAGAGGAGAAAGCTCTGCCATTCACCAGTGATTTTTTTTATTATCCTCGAAAATGGGTTTGTAGCTGGATGGAAAGGATGTTCTCGGGATGAATGATCCCTTAGCTTAGTCTACAGCATGCTGTAAAATATGGATAGTTCTTGGAAGTGCGATGGCTCTACCTCAAGTAAGAGGTCCTGTAAAAACATTTAAATGATAACCTTTCTTGTATTCAAAATTGCTTCTAAGAGTCTTGTTTAGGTTTTTATTTTTGTAAGATTTCAATATCTCTGGTAAATCTCATTTGCGGCTAATAGGGTTTTGGAAATGCTTGCTAGATGGAATAAATCCTTGAGTTCTGTCCATTTAAAAGTCAAGATATGTTATTTAAAACTTCCTGATTTCATAGTAAGGAAACATATGTCTAGTGGGCATGTTTGAAATAACTCTAAGTATTCTTTACTAATTTGCAATATCGTTTTTCCTCATTTTTTGTAAATGGAGACCTATCATAAATTTTAACTCATTTAGACTTTATTACCAACTACTGTTGTTCTCATCGTGTTTTGATTTATGATATAGTATTCCCTATTAGTGTGGCAGACTTGTAGTTTTTCAAAGCTTTACTAGGCTGGGTTTGTCCGCTAAACTCTCGCAGAGAGTTGTTGTGGCGATACATCTGAGAAGTAGGGTTTTTTTTTTAGTTCTTGTTGTCCATAATTTTTTTATCTCTTTGTTAACTACATTTTTGTGACTCGGAGAAGTAGTTAAATAAAAACCAAGTAACTAACTCTACCATAACCAGAGGTTTCCACGCATCTTTCAATTTAGGGAAAATAGGGTTGAACTACAGGTTTGGAAAAAATAAAATGTTTACACTGTGTGGTCTCTGGTTCGATTCTTGTCTATAGGAACCCACTGTTTAACATAAAAAACAATTGGGTTTTATCTCGAACCCTCACTAAGAGTATAAGATGGGTTCTGAGTACTGATACATCGATTGTTCCAAGTAAGCCAGATCGTATAAGAAAAAGGCCAAAGTTTGCGGCTATTGTTCGTATTGGTCTTATCCCTTAATGTAATAAATTAGAATCTTAACCCTAATACTAGTATTCCATCGTCCATACTTTACCTGTTAGAAAAATCATCACAACTTTAAACAAACTATTCAAGATTATCCAACAGTATTGTTCTGTAAAATAGACTGCAATAATAGTGGAACGTTGGTCTAGTACTATTGTTACTAACCTATAGGAATTAATAGGACACGAGGAAGATATATTGTATATAAATCTATGGTTATCAAACTTGATACTTTAAATCTGAAACCATGTATTCGATTGGAAAACCGAACATTCATAAAAATTTGAAGTCTCTGAGAACTTTTAAAAGCATTATGAATACATACCACTCTATATACTCAATATAACTTTAAAAAAACTTATAGGTGCATTATCCATAAAATTCCTTTACCTAAGGATCTTTTGTTTAAAACTAATGTACTGCATTGTTTGTGGGATAAAGTAGATATGGGTTATTGAAGCTTGATATTTAGATCTATGGCTACTCATTCTTCTGAAATATAGAATACTCAATCTTCTATTGAAAATTTCCAGGAATAAAATTCCGTTCCAAAACCCATACAACAATAATATGTTCATCTAATACCTTAGAATTTAACAACATATGACAACATGTATCATTCCGACTGAGTACTTCATTTTTATTCCATATGTTTGAAAAACTAAACATTTGAGATAACAATTCTTAACTATTTAGATAAAATACAAAATCACAATTCAGGGTAATTTAACCACGGAATTCTATAGGAAAATCTGTAAATATGTAGCTCGGAATGTAGTAGAAACAACAACGTTCCTTCGAACCATAGACTAAGTGTACCCCCGTTGCTTCCTAGTCACCCCCGAGCCAAACAATGCATTCCAACAGAAGGGATGGCTAACCACAGCTTCAGATCTCATATCTCATTGTGACAGTCTTTCCTAACACCATGTGCTCATGCAGTAAGAGTTCATGTGCTCATCATACTAAGCAGTGCCCTTCCTCCTCCATATGCTTCCCTTATTATTCCATTTTTTTCTTTTTGGCTACGTCTTTTCCTATTAGCAGCTGATTCCTCATGGAATTCATGGAGCTAATAAAATCCCTGATTTCCAAGTTGTGTCCAGTGTCATTAAAGCACTTCTGACAACTTTTTCAGTTTCTCTGAAGTTAGCATGCCTTGTCTCTTACTATTTCATGCAAGTTTCCTCATTTAACCTGGTTGTTTCCTTGCATTCTTTTCAAGGTTTTATTACATCGGTCCTTCTAAGACTCCTTGGAAGATTTTTCCATTAGCCAAATTTATTAAATAAACACAAACTTAAACAAATAAAAATCTTAATTAAAGTTTGTACTTTGGGAGATGTTACATCCTCTTCCCCTTATTTCAAACACTGTCCTCAATGTTTAGTCTTCTTCCATTGGCTCTGGGAACAAGCTAGGATAATTTTTTCTCATTTATTCTTCTATCTCCCAAGTCGCCTCCTAAGGACTAAAGTGCTTCCATTACACCTTTAACTGAGCAATGACTCAGTTCTAAAGTATTGTTTCTTTCTTGTCTACAATGCATAAAGGTTCCACTTGAAATTATCCTTCTGGTTCAACCCATGCCACATTCCAATCAATAATGTGAGCATACTCATGTAGATACTTCTTTAATAATTAAACATGGACAAAATTATGAATCTTTAAATGAATTGGTAGCGCCAGTTTATATGCTATGGGTTCGATTCTTTTTAGGACTTGGAAAGGTCCACAGAATTTCGAAGCTAGTTTTGTGCAGCTTCCCAGCTTGAGGGAACTCCTTTTGGGTTTGACCCACAGGTATACATGGTCACCAACACAAAACTCTTTATGTTCTCTCTTTAAATATGCATAGCTATTTTGACGATCTTGAGCCACCTTCAAATTTTTCTACACCTCTCAAACTGTTTGTTCCATTTCTTGTAACGGATTGGGTCCAATTAGTATACGGTCCACAGGGTTATCCCAACTAACTGGGGTATTGCACTTTTTCCCATACAGTATCTCAAATGGACTCATTTTAGCTGAGGTCTGGTAACCATTATTATAAGCGAACTGCACCAAATGTAAATATTCCTCCCACTTAGTGGGATTTTTCATGACATACATCCTTAACATGTTTTCAATGATATGGTTTGTACATTTTGTTTTCCCATCTGTTTTAGGATGGTAACTAGTGCTGAAATTAATCCTGGTTTCTAAACCTGCAAATAAATATTTCCATAAATTTGATGTGAACTTTACATCCCTATCTAAGATTACAACTTTTGGCACTCCATGCAATCAAAATATTTCTTTTAAAAATATTCCCGCAATATCTACTGCTTTATGTGTTGATTTCACTGGAATGAAATGTGCAGAATTGCTTAACTTGTCAACTACTACCATGATGGAATCATGTTGTCTCTTTGTTCTAGGTAAACCAGTGATAAAGTATAGTGATATGATCTCCCATTTCCAATCAAGAATTGGAAAAGGATGTAATAACCCAGTTGGATGTCTTTGTTATGTTTTGACTTGCTGGCACTCTAAGCATTTAGTCACGTACTCAACTAAATCAGACTTTAAACCTGGCCAAAAAAATTGCTTTCTCAGAGGATTTATCATTTTCTAGTAACCAGGGTGACCTACAAATGGGGGTTTGTGCATCTCATTCAAAATAAATAGCTCTATTTCCAAATTTTTAGGCATGTACAGCGTATCCTCAAACCAAATAAGACCTTTTTGGTCGACTTTGAAATCATTCCGTTTAATTTTACCTCATTCTTCTATATTTCACTAAGTATCTTTGCATATTTAGCATCCTAAGTACTTGTTGTTTTTACTTTATCCAAAAGGTTACTCTTGGGATGACTCAATATTACGTCATTAATTCCATGAGTTCTCCAACTAAGTGCGTCTGCAACCTTGTTTTCCTTACCCTTTATATGCCTTACCTCAAAATCAAACTTGCTGAGGAAAGCCATCCATCTTGCTTTCCTGATATTCAAACCCGACTGCGTAAACAAATTTTTCACATAGGTATTATCAGTTAACAACAAGAATTTCCTCCCCAGTATGTAATGGCTCCACATTTTTAAAGCATGTACCATAGCCATTAGTTCCATGTCATGAACCACATAGTTATGCTCATGTTCTTTTAGCTTATGGGATTCATAACATACCACATGTCCATCGTGAAACAAAACTCCTCCTACTCCTTTGATGGCATCTGTATAGACCGTGTAGTATTTATGAGGGTCTGTTACTTTTAGGACAAGTACTTTGGTTAATAACTCCTTAATTTTTCCAAAACTTTCTTGACATTTTGGTGACCAAACAAAATTTACTCCCTTTTTTTGTAAGGAGGTAAGAGGATATCTGATTCTTGAGAACCCTTCAATAAATCTTTGATAATAGCCAATAAGTCCCATGAATGGCCGAATATCATCTACATCCTTGGGTATTGTCCAGTTGGATATTGCTTTGATTTTTTGTGGGTCTACTGCAATTCCATCTTTAGATATAACATGACCTAAGTACTAAATTTCAGTTTTGAAAAACTCACACTTTTCCAGCTTGGCATACAATTGGTGCTCTCTTAAAGTTTGCGGTACAATCCTTAGATGTTTTTGATGTTATTCTTCTGTTTTAGAGTAAATTAAGATATCATTAATGAAGATCGGCACAAATTGACCTAAATACTTGTTAAAAATACCATTCAATAGGCACATAAATGTGGCAAGGGCATTTGTTAAACCGAAGGGGATCACTACGAATTCATAGTGTCCATAATGGGTTCTGAAGGTTGTATTGTTCATGTCCTCCTTTTTAATTTGGATTTGATGGTAGCCAGATCATAAGTCCATCTTGGAGAAAACTCTCGCTCCCCCAACTTGATCAAACAGATCATCAATTTGGGGTAGAGGATACTCATTCTTTATGGTTACTTTGTTTAATGGGCCTATAGTAAATAAACATTACTGTTGCACCCCAAGGAGACACACTAGGCCTTATATAACATTTATCTAACAACTCTTGTAACCTAGAATACTCATCCTATAAGGTATTTTTGACACAGGTGCAGAACCGGGTACAAGTTCTATGGAGAAGTCAATTTCTCATTGAGGGGGTAATACTGCTATTTCCTCTAGAAATACATCAAGCAACTCACCTAGGACAGGTTGTTTGTTTAAATATGTCTAATTTTCGTTAAGAAGTAGATCAACAACCTGAAGTGCATAAAGTTTGCAACCTTTTCTTATACATTTCTTTAGATGCATAGCAGAAATCTGTCTTACAGAAACTGGTTTGAGTATGCCTTTTATTGTTCGAAGGATCTGATCTTCCGCAATATAAGTAAAAGTCTTTGTAAAACAATTCAGCACTAATTTATTTCTTTCTAACCAGTCCATGCCAATTATCATATCGTATGATCCTAAAGGTAAAACATTCAAGTCAATCCTAGTTCTATGATCTTGAAATTTAACTTCACAATCAACAATAAAATCAGTTACCTTTCTTTTAGCCCCTGTGGCCAACTGAACCAACTAGGGTTTCACATTATTTACCTTGGTGAGTTGGCAGAGCTCCATCATATTTGGAGTAACGTAGCTTAAATTGGCTCCTAGATCAATTAATATAGCAAGAATATGATTATAAATAGTACCTTCGATTTCCAGTATTGCAGATGGATGATTAGCTTGCTGATCTTCTAGGGCGACATTAATTCTCTGGTAATTTTTTTCAGTTTCCCCAATAGTAGATGCTTCTTTAATGTTATGCAACATCTTGCTTTCCCCGTTGAAACATGGGCAATTTCTTTGCAAGTGGGGTTCTCCATATTCCCAACATTTCAGCAGTTCTTTAGGAGTCCCATCGGCCCCTTTCAATCCTAGATTAGTTGTTTTAACACTTTTTGGGGGTATCTATTCACCTTTGTTGTATGAGTTTCCTTGGAAATTTCTCGACACGTTTTTGAAGGGTGGTGGCTTGAATCCCTTCTTTCACTGGTTAAAATTCTCCTGCTTCTTGTCCTTGCATGCTTTGGAGAGGTCATTTCACTTCTTATACTGTTCAAAGCATAATCTTGCTTTTCTTAGTACCTCATCCAAATTTTTTGGATTGTCAAATTCAATCCGATCCTTATAAGCCTATGACAAACAACTTAGAAAAATTTTCACCTTCACCTTTTCTTCCTTGATATAGGGTACGAACCGCAGTAAATCTAAGAACTTGTTAATGAGGTCTTCCATGGTCATTTGGCCAAACTTGAAATCATAAAACTCTTTTGTTTTCCTTTCATAGTAAATATCGGATAGGTACTATTTCTGAAACAGTTTCTTGAACTCAACCCATTCCATATTTTTCTCCTTGAGTCCATGTAAGATCTTGAGATCCTGCCACCAAATGCTAGCCTTCCCTTTAATATTGTAAACTACCATTTGAACTTTCATGTCACTGGAATAATTGTAAATATGGAAGTATTTCTTAATGTCCAACAACCATGCTTATGCTTCCTCCCTAGTCTTTGATTCCCCGTCAAAACTGCTGGGTTTGATTTTTTTGAATTCACCTTCCACGTGATCCACCCTTCTTTTTTCTCCAGTTTTGACTTTATTTTCATATTTTTGGGTCTCATTGGAGGAAATACCTTTCTTTCTATGATTTCCTCTCTTTCTGGGTCCCTCCTAGTCTCGGTTCGTGCTTCTCTGCCATTATTCCTTTCATGTAAACTCTGCAGTAGGATCTCACTGATTTCTTGTTGTTTTTCCTGGAACTTTTTCAGTTGTTCACTGTTTGACTTATAACATTGTATCTCCATGATCAGGTTCCTCATAGTTTCCAGTACTTTACTTTCCTCTAAACATTCCACTTCTGGTTCTACTTTTGGTTGCATGGTCTGTGGTACCCGCTCATTGACTTTAGGTTGTCCCTTGTTTTCATTCGGTGAAGCCATTGTGTGTCCTATAAAATGCACATTTTTTCCAAGTATACGAAACATTCCAATATTTACTTGTTAGAAAAACAAGGAAAAATGTTATCAACATAATTTTAACAAAAACAAGATGGCCCCATAGGCGACAGGGATGACCCTGTGCGCTCTTATACCATATGTGAAAATTCCCCATAAAAAAAATTGTTTTTCTTTTGTTTTCTTTGCACGACATTTCATTTTGTTTTTATTACAAGAGGCATTCAAAAAAATAATGTGAACCTACTTGTAATTCACTTTCTTTACTATCTATAACCCTTCATGTATATAGTAAATGTATTATTGTTTTACGCAACATGAAAGGAGAATTTCTCTTAAGGGTTCTACTATCAGCAGGGTAGATCTCATGGGTTGAATTTTTTGCTTACTTAGCTCATGCTAACCATCTTCTTGTTATGGCAGGTAAGAGTAAGCATGAAGGAAACCCAGGAAAAATACCAAAACCCTTCTTGTATTTTAAAAATTCATAGAGTAGAATAATCAATATAACCCTAAACTATATTCTAATGTAAGTATCTCTTTTTCTTTTTATGTAGGTGGGTCTTTCCAAGGAGAAGGGGAACCCAACAAATCCTTTATCCAAGCTTGACTTACCCACCAACTTTAAAACCATTATCATGCCCTCTATCCTAAGGTTCAGTATGCAAAAATCACAAAAATGGGAGTGATGAAAACACTTAACTTGCTGCAATACAATTATACAAAAACCAGAGTCAAGTCACCCTTTATGCTAGTTCGAAGGGTCTTCCAATTCACATGGAAAAGGTGAGGTGTGGTTGTTTTAATGGGCCAAGGTCCTTCCGCAATAAAGCAAGATAAGTCCTTATGTACTAACGGCTCATGGCTCTTCGAAAGGTTGACCTATATGGTACTGACAATCTGGACGCAAAAATTATTCTTGTACTAATACACCCAAATGTTTCGAGCTATTTCCCAGTGAGGGTCTGAAGGTTTTGCGAGGTGATGAATTTTTTGGTGATAAACCAGAATTCTACGCTTAACAGAGACGGATGATCTGATCCTATTAGTGGGGGGGTTTATTTTTTATCCTTGCAGTCTACATTGTAAATCCAACTATTAAAACATTCCTAGGTCTGGAGACACTAGGATCTTCAATAACTTTGGCTGCAAATAATAGGTAAAAAATTCCTGCATATTCTTTGGTGTAATATTCCATAGGTAAGGTTACAGTTTCCAGGTAAAATCTATACTAAAAATTTGTTTATTGAAACACAGGTTTGAGTGGAGTCTCCAAGTCCAGTTCAAACTCATTTCAATAAGAAAGAGATGGCGACCCTAGATCTCTTGTTGATGGTAGGACTTTAATTTTCTAGAGAGAGATCCTCTGGTGAAATCAATAAGGAAGTCGAGACTTCCAAAAGTTCATTAGAGGAGAAAGCTCTAGCATTCACTAGTGATTTTTTTTAATTATCCTCACAAATGGGTTTGTATCTGGATGGAAAGGATGTCCTCGGGATGAATGATCCCTTAGATTAGTTTATGACATGATGTAAAATATCAATAGTTCTTGGAACTGCGATGGCTCTACCTCAAGTAAGAGGTCCTGTAAAAACATTTAAATGATAACCTTGCTTGTATTCAAAAACACTTCTAAGATCATTGTTTAGGTTTTTGTTTTTGTAATATTTCAATATCTCCGGTAAATCTCATTTGTGGCTAACAGGGTTTTTGAAATGCTTGCTAGCCGAAATAAATCCTTGAGTTGTATACATTTAAAAGTTGAGATATGTTGTTTAAAACTTGCCAATTTTAGAGTAAGGAAACAGACGTCTAGTGGTCGTGTTTGAAATAACGCTAAGTATTCTTTACCAATTTTCAATATCGTTTTTCCTCATTTTTTGTAAATGGAGACCTGTCATGATTTTAACTCATCCAGAATTTATTACCAGTTACTGTTGTTCTCGTTGTGTTTTGATTTATGATCTCGTAGTCCCTATTAGCGTGGCAGACTTGCAGATTTTCAAGGCTTTACTAGGTTGGGTTTATCCATTAAACTCTCGCAGAGATTTGTTGCGGTGATACATCTCAGAAGTAGGTCTTCTGTTTATAGTTCTTTTTTTCCAAATTTTTTTTATCTCTTTGTTAACTACATTTTTACGACTCGGAGAAGTAGTTAAAAAAAACTGAGTAACTAACTCTACCAAAACCAGAGGTTTCCACGCATCTTTCGATTTAGGGAAAATAGGGTTGAACTACAGGGTTGGAAAAAATAAAATGTTTACACTACATTGTCTCGGGTTCAAGTCCCGTCCACATGAACCCATAGTTTAACATAACGAAAGAACAATTTTTTAGCTCGAACCCTCACTAAGAGTATAAGATGGGTTCTGAGTACTGATACATCGATTATTCCAAGTAAGCTAGATCATATAAGCAAAAGGCCTAAACATTGCAGCTACTGTTCTTATTGGTATTATGCCTTAATGTAATAAAAGTTTAAAATCTTAACCCTAATACTAGTATTCCATCATCCATACTTTACCTATTAGAAAAATCATCTCAACTTTAAACAAACTATTTGAGATTCTCTAGCACTATTGTTCTATAAAATAGACTGCAATAATAGTGGAACACTGGTCTAGTACTATTGTTACTATCCTATAGAAATTAATAAGACACCAAGAAGATAAATTGTATATAAATCTACGGTTTAACAAACTTGATACTTTAAATCCGAAACAATGTATTCGACTAGAAACCGAATATTCATAAAATTTTGAAGTCTCTCGGAACTTTTAAAAGCATTATGAATACGTACCATTCAATATACTCAATATAATTAAAAAAAACCTTATAGGTGCATTATCCATAAAATTTCTTTACCTAAGGATCTTTTTGTTAAAACTAATGTATTGGACTGTTTGAGGGATACAGTAGATCTGGGTTATTGAAGCTTGATATTTATATCTATGACTACTCATTCTTCTGAAGTTAGCCTGCCTTCTCCCTTACTGTTTCATGCAAGTTTCCTCATTTAACCTGGCTGTTTCCATGTATTCTTTTCAAGGCTTAAACCTAAGGTTTTATTACATCAGTCCTTCTAAGACTCCTTGGAATAATTTTCCATCGGCCAAATTTATTAAAAAAAACAAAAAAATAGAAATAAAAATCTTAATTAAAAGTTTGTACTTTGGGGGATGTTACAGAAGGGGACCTTCTCAATTATCTCTTAGTAATGCAGTTAGGAAACAAAACATGACATATTTTAGGCTTTGATCATTATTTTATATATTTGAAGCAGTTGTAGGAGGACCCCGATTCTTCAAATTCTTCAACATGTATTTATACTTATTTTCAATGAGAAAAAAAACAATAGAAAAAGGAATAAATAAAGTTTATTATCTTTCATTTTAGAGATATTTATTACAAAACATGTTTGTATTTTCTCTTTCTTTAAACCTCTTTAAGACAAAGTAGATTTCAAGCTTCTATATAGTGAACCTATTACAAATATGGAGAAAAATTGTGAAAAGCAAGTAATAATGAATGTCTGCTAAAGATAATATCATGCCTATGAGGGAATTCGATGGCTTCCATTTTTTTTAGTGTTAAATATGGAAAAGTTGTTGCAATTGATGGGATTTGAATCCATTGTCTTTGCGATCCAACGATGCAAAAAATGAGGCCCTAGCTAGATTGAAGCTCACCTTGATATTGACTTAGACAGAAACCAAGCAACTAGAAATTAACAAAATTTAATGCCAAATAGTTGAGTGTGTGGTTGAAACAATCAATACATGTGAGCTATTGATACTCTTTAATAGAGCAAGATTCCTTGGCATCTATGATTCCTATACCCTTCTTTGATTGTAAATGGATTTTGAGAGGGTTACTTGGAGCAACCCTTCTTTTGACTTGGGGAGATATCCTCGTGAGCATTAATGTTGAGCCTAATGCAATTTTTTGGGTCAACAATGGATAAACAAGAAATTCAATGGTTGAGTTTTTCTCTTGCATGTTCGATGTCATGAAAATATAATTAGTTTATGTTTAAGGATACTTCACTAAGTTTGACCACCTTTAACCCTGGTTTACTATTTGACTAGTCAAACCTTTGTCACTTACATAAAGTCAAATAGTCAACCATAGTTGACTATGACTGAATATGGTTTTAACCAAGGTTGGATTTGGTTGGCCATGGTATTGAAGGTTATGTTAGATTCTGACATTCATTAATGCTTATGTCTCATTGGGACATTCATCTTGGTTGGATTCTGTTGAAGTGATACATTTTTAAATGGTTGTGTCACATTGCAACATTCATCAACGATTATGTTACATTATGACATCGCATTCATCTTAGATTACTTATGTTGAACTAATAAATTCTTGAATGTCATGTTGCATTGCAATGTTCATTAAGGGTTATGTGACATTGACTATGTTAACCATAGTTGGTTATCATTAACCATGTTTAACTATGGTTTCCTATGGTTAACCATGTTTCATTGTGTTTATGGTTGGAATTGGATACCCATGGTTGATTATGTCTGATGATAGTTGATTGTGGCTAATCATGTTTGACCATAGTTGACCTTGGTGATTTATTCCTCTTGTAGGGCCATGAACTTAACTTGAATTGATAAAGGATGGATGTAGTATTTTTGGAGGCTACTTCCTATTTTGATACTACGGACCTAGACTATGTTTTGTTTTGTATGCCTTTTTCCCTGGACATGTCTGTGGTTATCTTCTCCTAAAATTCCATGATTTTTTGAATCCTTTTTGGACTAGGTTGTGTCTATTTTGACTGGGCCATGACTACACATAATATAGCCTAGATTTTCCATAGACTATGGTGCGCTATCCTACCTGAGTTATGTTTGTGTTCAAACCTAGATGGTAGGTAAATAGTAGTGTTAAGTCTGTTAGAGGGAGCTATGACTTTTCAGGTGCCTATTTGTGGTTTGGGTTGACTATCATTGCTTCTATCCTAACGATATCTTCCCACTTGGTGACTGGTTTTTGTTGTTGTGTGTATGTAACCTAAGTCCATAACACTTTAACCTTCTCTCTCAAAGTATCACTTATGAAATATTCTCCTTATAGTGACAAGAGATGACTTAGTATGTCTGAGTACAAGGAATATTCAAATAAGATATATTTAGCATTTGTTCTTTACTTACTGTGTATTAGTTTCATTGTACTTTTGCTATTGTTTATGTTCTATATATTGGAAATGACAATCCATCTCAAGGACCAACTTTCACAATATCCTCGTAATCTTCATGTAAACTTCACAATATCCTATGATCTATTGTTGCAAATGGACACTTTAAGATGACATTGAGGACTAAGCCCAAGCAACTATATGTACATTATTGCTAGCTTGGATATGGTAGATTTTATGATAGTTTGTCAAGTTTTACCTATATTTCCTATTAAGGGATAGTAAATTATATCATATCACCACCCATATGTGTCATGGTGTACATCAATCATCTAAATTCTAACTTTCTCTTTTACTCCAACAATTTATTACGATCACTGATACATAGGAAAAATAAAAATCAGGAATTGTTCCACATGAATACATGCAAAGCGATGCGTGTATATGTTTGTTATGTTAATGATTTGTTCAAGTTTTAATTGTCATGGAGAAAACTCTTTTGAAAACAACAATTATGAACAACTTGCACAAGTAAACTCTCAAATCGAAACTAAAAAAATAACAATTCAAAGAAGCAATAAAATAAAAATCTAGTGTCAAATATATGGAAGATACTTTATATTTGTTTTAATATCATTAAAGGGATTTTACAAATTAATGAACCAAAAATTAACAACTAAAATTAAAAATTCCAAGGATACAATTTCCCAGAAATCGTTTGAGTTTATAAGCTTGCATTGAGGATTAATGCCATACATCTATCAAATTTTTTGAGTTTATAAAATTACATTGAGGATTAAGGCCTTACAACAATCAGTAGCCACATCTGCAATATTGTTTTTTTTTTAAACTTGTTATTCATCTTTTCTTTCTTTCCAAGGCCATGGAAGAACGTACCTACTTACATGCCAATAAACTATCCACATAGATCTCATTTATGCTAGATTTAATGCTTCAATTAGATGACATCACTTCCAGATTGAAAAAACTTATCACAGCCAGCCTTTTCAGCTTCTTCTTGACTTCATTGTTGTTAGTAACATAAACCTCGTATTATAAGAAACATAGCAAACACTAACCCAAAGTTTGATACCACTCTTGTGAATCTGCAATTTCTGTAATGGAATTCAAAAGATATAACATATTCTAAGTAGTAGAGTAGTGTCTATAACATAATGCAAACACATAAACATTTTTGTAAGAGGAAAACCAAACCCTAGTTTTAAAGGGATTTTAGAAATTAACGGGCCATAAATTAACAACAAAAATTAAAAAACGGTCTTACGAGTGCGAGAGCTTCACCAATAGGTGTAACAAAAATGTTCTTGTTATGCTCTAGACCTGCAAATAAATACAATGGGGAGTGATCTAAAATACACATGAACAAATTATATTTCATTATATTAGAAATTGAACATCTTTGACATTTACTCATAAATCAGACAACCTATGTGATGCACACAAAGAGAAGTGAGTCTAGGTACTTATACAACCCACCTTCTATTGGAAATAACTGATCCCTTCGTATCTATAAAATAAAAATGCAAAATGTGAACTGAGTATAGATATAATTAGTCAAGAAACCTATCTAAACGTAGGATTGATATTCTAGGTGATTCTTGGATAGGAGGTTGCCACATCAAATATGATCCTCTCTTAAGTTACTAATCACATTTTTATGTTGTTCAAGAATTTTTTATGTTGTTCAGGTAACACCAAACCAAGGTGAAATATAATGCGAAGAATGAATAACTAATTCACACAAGGGACGATCTTTTTTTTCCATGGTGGTGAAAAACAGACCTGGGAGTAGAACGTTTCATGGTCCATGGGAAAGTTAGAAAAATAATTCCTTCATAAAGGATAAAGTACACATATGAAGAGAAAATGATGAGTAAAGAGTTTTTTAACTCTTACAATTAATCTTAAGAGACATTAAAGAGAACTTAAAAAAAAAATTAAAATTTGAGTATGGTATATCTTATCCCAACACAAGCCCCGTGGGCTAGCTCAAGCGGTTGAGTTTTGTAAGTTGTGAGTAGAATGTCTCAGGGTGAAATCCTTGGGTGGTTATACATTGCTATATAATAGCCTCACTTGATGTCACTATTGAGTTAAGGAAACGATCTCTTCCACCTAGTATCTAACCACTATCAATGCTATAAATAAACAATGTTAACTTGAATTTTGTGGGTAGCCCATTTCCATTCAATGATGATATTTGTGTTTATGTTTACACTTGCCAATGAAGATGAAACACTTTAAGATGGTAGCACAAACGAGGAGATTAAAAATGCTATGGTAATAACATTGATGTTAGCTTTCACATTGTTGCATAGATAGATGTATGTGGCAGGAAAAACAAGCCACATTGACAAAACGAAGAAGGCCTTTGTATCGTGTGAAAAAATATAAACTAGCACATGTGCATCATCCACGTGAGGCCAACCGCAGGCCCACATGCAAATAAACAGCCAACCAAAATGCCTAGGAAATAAAATTATAATTCTTGTTCGTTCAACATTAGAGGAAATTTGAGGTTTAAAATGGGCCTCCTAAGGAAAATAATAAAATAATAGTTAAAATAATAAAATAATAGTAATTAATTTTGGAGGAAGAATGAAAAAAACTAATTTTTTTGTTCTTATTTTCGACATATCTCCCTGTGCTTTTACTCAAATTCCGAGCAGGAGAGCTCATTGGATGCGGAATTTATTTCGACATCCAACAAGTACCCACACTGCATACTTTTGATAGACCCCTCTACCCCAAAAACAAGAAATATCTGAAAAAACATCATGATTCCATCATCATCACGTTTTTTCAGGTATTTCTTGTTTTCGGGGTAGAGGGGTTTGTCAAAAGTATGCAGTGTGGGTACTCGTTGGATGCGCAATTAAATTCCACATCCAACAAGCTCTCTCACCTGGAATTTGATTAAAACCATAGGGAGATATGTCGAAAATACAAACAAAAAAGGTAGTTTTCTTTTATGACAAATATGTCAATTCAATCATTATGGTTGACTCATTTTATTGAAATTATATTGGTTCTTGAATTCCAACTCACAAAATTTATTATTGGTGCATTTTCTTATAAGGCCCATTTTAGACACCAAATTTCCTCTAATCATTACATGTAGGTAGGCCCTGACTCCTCCTATTATAGGTGTAAAACGACATAACAGAAGGAGAAATGCTGATATATGTAGAGAATGTTCCTGCTTGAAGCTGCAACAGTGTTACATGACGGGGTACTTATACCTGCCTGGTGTGGTGGCTCATTGAATAATAATAATAATATGATGTTGTTGGCCCTGTCAACGGGATTAAATTCATAGTTATGTTTTCCATGGAAAGAAAAGAATTAGATTGATACATTAGGTGTAATACTATGAATGATGTAGATTCCCCCATACACCATCGGATATGATCTTTGCGTGGCCTGATGGAAAATGTTGCATATGAAATGTAGGAAACTGTGAAGGAGGATGGGTAGATAGACAGGGCTTCTGTATTATTTATTTTTGTTTTTTCCTTAACAAATCTAGAGTAGTAATGCAGGCTCCCACCGCCCAGAGCCATGGACTCTGGATTTTGATTTTTGTGGCAGTTATCAAAACCCAACACATAGAGGTTAATTCCAATATTTTGTTTTCAACTTCGGACCATGGATTCGGTTGTTGCATAGCCCGCTTACATTTTGAATTCCACATTAATTAATCCGAGGTATGGTATTCATAGAAAGAAAAAGAAAAAATTTCGTTTTACTATCCACAAAACTGAGAGGAAATGCCCCCCTCACAATCCAGGTAACATAGCGTAGCGTTAGAAGACTCACATCATTAAAATTTATTCTCAGCATGTTGGGAGCTTTAAGGTTTGCGAGTTAGGATTGTTCATTAAATAAGTTGGGTTATAAAGAGTGGGTGATATATCTCTGTAAAATATTTAGGCGAAAGCCCGAAATAGAATAATAGAATATATTATTTCACGGTGAAGAGAAGTATACTTTTATTTTGGATTTCAGGGGTTCTCTTCTCCTTTCAGAGAGTTGTCTTGGCATTTGGGCTAGGCCATTGGGAGGTGCTACCATTATTGTTATTGTTTGTAGCGGGAGCCATCGGCGATTAATGTTAGTGTCGGGAAGAAAAAATGGATGTAGTCGAGAGATTGGGCAATTATTTTTCTCGGTGTGTTTATTTGGTGGCCACTCCATTCCACCCATTTGGTGGTGTTGTATACATAATACTTGTTTAGTAGGACAAGGGAACATTCTCAAATGCCTAAAAAATATTTTGTGTGTGTGTGTGTGCGAATGGAGAGGATGCTATATTTCACATGTATTTGGATCATAAAGGGGAAGCGTATTTTTTTAAAAGAAGTCGACTGATGAGATGAAGAGGAGGAAATCATCTTTTCTCCTCTAGGCGCTCTGTCATTTGGTGACGAGACTACTACAACTGCAATTGAAGGTGAAAGTGGAAGTGGAAGAAGAATCAACTTCAAGGATGAGGAGGAAGATCTAATAGAACTCAAAACTAACAGTAAGAACAACGAATCAGGTGATGCATGAGATCCTTCTTCTCAATGCATTGTTTCCCATCAAAAGAAAGAAATTTTTTGATATCCTTTTCCGAACAACAAGGTCCCCATATTTAAAATGAGAACGATATTTTGGGTTGTAGTGGTTCAAAGTCTTATTCTTGTTCTGGTGTGAAGAGTGTTAAAATTTTCTCAAAGTCACCTTCAAGGAGGAGATCTATCTTTAGCCTTGTTTTCAAAGGCAAGTCTCTGAGGTCCTATTTCTAGGCATAGTACCCAACTTCATCGTACCTCCATCCAATAAGAACACACCACCAGTTTTGACAGGAGTGGCTGTGGTTTCAGAATCATGTGAATAGTGATTTGGTTAGATCTCCTAGCTCACCGGCCATCATGCAACTACCAATAGTTATCTGCATTCACTATGATATCACAACACCGATAGTGATATAATCTCCAAAATACATGGCAAACATTGGTTGGGAAATAAAAATGACATGTGGTAACAAACAATTCACAGAAGGGATGACCGTTTTTCACCACGATGGTGAAAAACGGACCTGGGAGAAAAACTTCTTCGACATAAACATATATTATAAATTTTCAACAAGTAGTTTTAATGTTGGTGGTTATGGATTCACATCTTATATCATATTATTTCATTAATTTCTTGTCAAGGTGGGCTGTGGTGTCAGCACCAATACTAGGGCAGAGTTGATGGCCCTTTGGTCTCTTTTGGTTTTTGTTGTTTTTTTGGGCTTACATTCTCTTTCTGTATGTGGGGACTCTCAAGTAGATATAAATTGGGCTAACTGGGAGGCTTGTTTATATGTTGTGGATCTGGAAAACTCGTGCGATACCATAGCTGAGGTCAAATCCTCTTTCCTCACCTTAAATGAAATGTCCCTCTTGTGTACCCAGAATATTTTGTAAATTATTGTACTTGTCTCTGGTGAGGAGCTCAAGCCCAAGGCCCCACTAGAAATACCTTATAATTCTATATGAGTGGATCCCCTAAGTGGTAGGCTTATGTGACTTAAGGAAATTGTGCAACCAAAACAATAATGGTGGATAAAATCCACTAAGAAAAAAATGGTAAAAAGGTTAGTCGGGCCTCGGGGAAATGAGAAAAGATTAGCAACTACCTCAACAACCCAAAATAAAGTAGGTCATGACGGACCTAGTCTACTTCAGCTAACTGAATGGGTAAGATTCATAAAACGAGATGTCTTACCCACTACTCGTTACGACAAAAAATATATGGTAAAATGATGAAAATACGGGTAAAAAACACCGAGCAAAATCATACAAAGATATAACTATTAAACATATAGTTATATGGGTTATATCATAGAGACTAGAATTATAAATATGTATGAAGCCATATATATATTTATAAATGATATAACATTATCATATTTAATGATAAGTGGGTAGACTTGAATAGTTGGGGGATTTTATTTTATACAATAATGGGTAAAATCTTAAGGGTGCGATTTCCCTGGAGGAAATCGTGGGAATTATTCCCATAACGAGAAAATGATTCCCATAAGTCTTAATATTGTAGAAATTCTGGGGATAGTTGTGCCACTTGGCTTTTGGTAGCTGAGAAAGAGGAAATGTAATTAAATTACCAACGTCTATCAAGTTGTCGGGAGAACAATCACCACCTTTATAAGGGGAACCTTTGCGCTTTCCAAAGGGGGAGAAGCCGGGGGTGTTTGGGAGAAATACCTCTACATTATAGAGGAGAAGGGTGAAGGGATGTTGGGGAGAATAGTGGAGCATTGATGGACGGGATGGTTTCATTTCAACAAGATTGAGGGAATTCAAGAGTCATATCAGGGAGATACGACGAGGCTGTTGTATTTTTTTTAACATTTTATATATGTTGTTTACTTCTTGATCATCACTCATCCATCCAGGTGTGCACTCCAGGCATTCACGCTATAGAGAAGAAAGGTACACGCCATATGCTTCCCATTTATACATTTTGGCTATACAAGATCAGAACTGTGGATGCATTCACCAGTATTAAGGTTTTGCATTTTTTTATGTGGTTAGGATACATACCTAATATACATCTTAGAACTGATATATCACCTTGGTTATGCTTAATATCTCCTGGAGATAGCTCAGTATAATGCTCAACTTAGCCGAGCTGTGTCACCCCCTTCATAACTAGTCTTTGTTAAGGATGGTTGTGCCTCACCTACAAATCCAGAATCTCTAAACTTCTTGGCATGTGTCTTAATTAAAAATCTAAGATAAAAATCGTGTGCCCCATTCCTTTTACTGCATTGTATCTCTAACTCTACAAATCTGAGATTTATGTTGAGTATGACTGCACTATGGTATGATTCACACATGGGTATGATAGCTCAAAATTTCTAACCTCGTTATTCTATATCACGTCGATTCCCTTATCGCATTATGCTTTCCAGGTTGCTTGTTCATGCGACCTAACTCGTGGTTAGAGGGAAATGTTTGCCTTTTCCAAAGTCTGAAGGTTGGTATTTTTTTCTATACCGGATACCGCAAAGATCCCATTGGTCCTGTCCTAGGGTTTTGGGTTAGATCTGGGTCTACTGTACCCTTTGGGAGTCATATGGTTGATGGGTTTTCTGATTTTTGAATATAGAGGTTCTGTGATGCATATATTGTTTGATTATTCATTTCTGATACTTGTATACTTTATTCTGTATCGGTAAATTCTACCCTCTACATGTGTAGCCTACTGGGCGTCAAGACATTTTCAAATATTCTCAAGTTGAGATCTAATAGTTTACATGCAAATCCGCATAGGTAGAAGATACCCTTAGCATGTGCAGATCTGTGTCTATTGTACCCTTTGCACGTCAGATGGTTCATAAGTTATACTTTCAATTCATCATATAACGATTTCGTGATGTATAGGTTGTTCGACAATTATTGAAGAGTGGGGTTATAGCTCCTTCCCCTGTTGACGACGAATTGACCCACAACATCAGAATGATGCCTGCGCTTAAGTATGTGCAGTAAGTTATCTCAGGCCAACGTTTCCTTATAGTTTGGAATAAATAGATACAATAAGTATACCCAGTTTCCCAGCGTTGGTGTGTTGGTGATAATTGGATTGAAATATTCAACAACATCAATATAGTATCCCCCTTAACCACTAATCCGAATGATGTATTCATTCCATCTTTCAGTCGGTGCTTATTGAAGTGTACAAGATGGCAAATCTACCTGTGTGGAATAATGACACTGTTCAGTGTATTTTTTTTTAAACCTATGGTAAGGTATGGAGTACAAAGTCACATAGGAGTATGAAAATGGTAAAAACTGATAATTAAATCATATGCGGTCTTTTAAGGTTATTTAGAATAAATATTATTGTTTACTATGTGCATAAAAGTGTGAAATAGTTACGGAAGCAGTTGTAGTGATGGTTTTATTACTGGAGCCTTAGCTCATTATATAAGGCCCCAATTTCATGATAATTGGGACTTACCTTTTGATGTGAAAATTATTTATTTACTTTAGACAACTTAAAAAGGAGGCCATTCCTACTTAGATTGTATCCAAAGAAGATTTACCCCTATGTGGGTCTCGGTTTGATAATGTAAAGGTTCCTATAGTTATACGGGGAACTGAGATAGAAAGATGACACATCATTTATGATGTAGGTTGTATACCTTCATAGGTGGACTTATAAATAAAGAAGTTGGCTAAGTTTTGGTGGACGTAACCCCAAGGTTGGGGTGAACCATGTACATTGGTCTCGTTTATGTGTGCCCCTCATGTGTATCATTTTTATTGTACCATGATGTGTTTCATCTTGTTACTTTGTTAATCCCCTTATTTGTGACAATATATATGGTTGAGTGATTTCCTATAAATGTTTTAAATGCAAAGGAAAATTGATTATATAATGGTTAATATGTATATACGGAAGTAGAATAAAAGGCTGAATTTTTTTTATTAAGGCCCTTGCCTAGTGTTTTATGTAGATAATATCAATAGTGGGTAGGAATGAAAAGGTTGATTGTAATATGTTTGGAAGTATGCTGATCCCGATATAGTAAGCCTCCTCATAACGACCAACCCCCTTTTTAATGCTTGTTTTTACAATGGGTGTAGTTTTAATATTTTCGAATCTGATTAGGTATGCATTCATCGTAATGTCGTGTAAATTTTGTCCCTAACATCATTGACTCATTTTGTAGTGAGAATGAAAAAAAAAAATTTACCCCTTTTTCACACATAATGGATTTGAGGTACAAGGGGTATGCTACATATGGTATCAGAGCTAGAGTGACAACACTCAGGCACATTTTGGGCTCAACATGATGTTGGAGAGCATGAACATGTTTAAGACTAACTAATAAAATGATTTTGTGGATGCATCGCAATGACGAACCAGGGAGCTGAGTTATCCAAGAGGGCCTCAAGGATCGAAGGAGCTAAGTAAAGAGGATAAAAATTAAGGTATGTTATCACCTTAACCATGGACTAAAGCTAGAATCGGGCAATTAGTTCCTGCATGTTTACACCCAAACGGGAAGTTGGGCTATAAATTTTACTAATATATTTAGGAAGAATTTTCATCTTGTTTGAT
This sequence comes from Pseudotsuga menziesii, assembly GCA_001517045.1. Classification (NCBI taxonomy): domain Eukaryota; kingdom Viridiplantae; phylum Streptophyta; class Pinopsida; order Pinales; family Pinaceae; genus Pseudotsuga; species Pseudotsuga menziesii. The sequence continues at coordinate 53,377 of LPNX010446074.1, forward strand.
TCTAGAGATGATTATATGTGTATAGATGAAAGATGATAGACTCATACTAACAAAATCCTTTGAAACGCACGGTACCAAACATAAGAGCAATGAACTATGGGATCCTTAGAAAAATATATATATACAAAATGCATGAGTGTTAGCAATAAATGTTAAAGGATATTTGAAGGCATTATATATATATATATATATATGAGGAGGCCACATAAATATGACTAATGTTGCAAAATGTTTACAGTAGTCCCAAACACTAAGTCCTCTGTAAAAATCACCACTGCCTAAGAAAAATTGGAAACACCAACCATATGGAAAAGATCTTAGGCATGAAGGTTTGAGGCTCATCTTAAAAATTTGATTAAAACTTACTATTGAGTATGCAATGTGATATTAAGAACAATTCTTTTCCACAGAGGTAATTTAAAGAAGAGTCTAAAATTAAACTTAAGCCAAGTCGGATGCTAAATTATTACTGCAGAAGTGGAATGGAAAGACCTATTAAAATAATACCCCTTAGGGTACTGGTGTATTCAGTGTAATGTGTGATGTAACCCTGAAATTAAAGTATTGGGCATCAATATGTACTCTTTCATAATTATGTTCTTGTATTAAAAGGAGAGGTACGTAAACACCTTAGAAAGGTTAAGTACTCGTATGGAAGTAACACGATCTAGTAAGAATCATCCCATCATAATGAAAACATTATCAGCTACTTGGAACTTGAAAAATATTTTTATGGGAAATCGGTGGATTTAGTATAAATGTTAGAGTTGTAAAAGTTACCAATACTAACATTCTTTACATTTGTAAAACTAGGAACAAACGATTGCATTAAATCGTATGGATACATGTTATTCGAATGGATACAGATGTTGGTAATGAATAATTTGGTTGAGGTGCCTGACTAAGAATAGCCAAAACAAATTTATGGATTGAACATTGAGATCAAAGGTAGGAGGAGGTGATGGTTCTCAATATTTGGGTCCATTAGTTCTAAACCAACCCCTTTCACCTATATGTATGCACATAACTATCATACGACTTGGGTCCTAAATGCATATGTCCTAAGGAAGAATTATGTTTTGTTATTTTAGTCTAGATATCGTGAACTAATAAAACCTAGGAAATGGTTAGTTGTTACACATAATAAAGGAATGATAAGAAAAGTGAAAGCTACTCGGTTTCTAAACCTGTGTGTAACAACAAATCCCCAGAAAGTGAATGTTGACTTCTTGATCAGTAATTGATGGTTAATGCTGAATATAATCAGCTTACTAAATGGATGCTAAGTAAGGGTAGGACTTGAATTTCAGAGTTATTGGGAAGAGGATTCAAGTTAGTCACAATTTTAGCACTATTATAATGTATCCTTAAATATAACTATTAGTGTGCAAGAATTTGGGTTATGCAACTATTTATAGATCTTCATGGGCATTATTGATCTTCTTATACATTTTCACGAAAAGAAAAAAATATTCCCTACAGTTTTTCTTCAAGAATAAGAAAAAGAAAACTAGACTACTTATGAACTTGGACCACAATACAACTAAGGTAAATAGCACGATATGTTGTTCCCAATGCTACGGATCGTATGAAAGGAGTATACCTATATAAAGGCTCTCATTTTGATGAACTAGAAAAGTTGTAAGATATGACATAAAGTAGTTGAGGTATGAAATTATGGTAAGTAGTTTGCTTTGTTTACTTTGGATTACTAATGTTAATTTTTCATGTCCCTAGAATTGCCACACATGAATGTGGTGTAAAGTTGGAATATCCTTTCACTAGTAATTATCCGAATATAGACGAGTAAAAGTGTCTAAAGATATTGATATTGAAAATAATAAATCGATGGATAATGTTATATGCTAACTTATGCAGGGATATCCATGAATGTTGCATAATGTTGTGAGCTAACTTATGCAGGGATATGCATGAATATTGTATAATGCTAAGAGCTAACTTATGCATGGATATGCATGAAGGTTGTATAATGCTGTGAGCTAACTTTTGCAAGGATATGCATGAATGCTGTATAATGTTGTGAGCTAACTTATGCAAAGATATGCATGAATGTTGTATAATGTTGTGATCTAACTTATGCAAGGATATGCATGAAGGTTGTATAATGCTATGAGCTAAATTTTGCAGGGATATGCATGAATGTTGTATAATGCTATGAGCTAACTTCTGTAGGGATATGCATGAAAGTTGTATAATGCTATGAGCTAGCTTATGCAGGGATACACATGAACGTTTTATAATGCTATGAGCTAACCTTTGTAGGGATATTAGTCGAAATTGACTGTTGAGTTTTACCAAGATTAGGACCATTGTCACGATCCATGGACACTATGGTATATATAAATCCACTTGGGCGTACAAGTTGTGCTCAATTTCTCAGAAGTGGGTAAGGAGTTAATTTTTTACAAGATTATATGACTCATAAATGATGGTAAAATCATTGCAACTTATGAAATGATAATGATTAATTAATAGAACTAGGCTTTATCAATAAATCATTTGACTAACCATGTAGCTGATTCACGAATCGGGACAATGACAGTAAAGTCATGCTAAGCACCAAGGACTGTGCATTACAAATGGTCAAAGTTAAAATTTTACGAACAAGGAAAAAATTTGAATGCTGCAGGAGCACCATGGTGTTAGGAAAGTGATTTCCACGTGAGCACATTAGTGTTAGGCATATATGCTGCAAGAGCACGATGGTGTTAGGCAAGCGATTGTCGCGTCAACACATTAGTGTTAGGCATATGGTGTGGAAAAAAGACCTAGGAAAAATTAGACATCTGGAAGACAAGACGTTGTTTGATGTCACTGAGGGGAAAACTTTTAATTAGTGGTCAAAAGGGACAGTAACCTCAGAAATTGTTGTAAGTCCACACAAGAATGGAAAACAAAACTCAAGGGAGAGTTTGGAAAAAACATAATGAACAAAAAATGTGTTAAGAAATCTCCAAGTAAATTAGACTGTAAATGTTTAATGTGTAATGTGAAGAAAGGATTCTTGAGGTCGAGGACGACATGACTATCCAAAGGTTGGAGAAAACCAACATCCAAAGGGTAGTAATTATATTTTATTGATGAATGAAATGAATTGCAGATTATTACAATGCAAAAGGGATCTATGGCTTATGTTTAAGTTGAATTATAATTTTTTACATGATGTACTGAAGAAAATTGGGCTAGACCTGAACTTGTTGCAGGAAAACTGCAAATCTTGAACGATAGCGGCTTGAGAAGATATGGAAAGATCACAGGGGATCAGGACGAAAACAAGAAAAGACGACAGAATGGAAGAAGGAAATTGGTGAAAAAATAGGAACACCGAGGACGGTGTTATTTTTAAGGGGGAGAGGATGTAATGTCCCTCTTGTGTACCCTAAACATTTTGTAAATTATTGTACTTGTCTCTGGTGAGGAGCTCAAGGCCAAGTCCCCACTAGAAAGACCTTATAATTCTATATGAGTGGATCCCCTAAGTGGTAGGATTAGGCGAATTAAGGACATTGTGCAACCAGAACAATAATGGTGGATGAAATCCACTAAGAAAAAAATGGTAAAAAGGTTAGTCGGGCCTCGGGAAAATGAGAAAAGATCAGCAACTACCTCAACAACCCAAAATAAAGTAGGTCATGATAGACCTAGTCTACTTTGGCTCACAGAATGGGTAAGATTCATAAAACGAGATGTCTTACCCACTACTCGTTACGACAAAAAATATATGGTAAAATGAGGAAAATATGGGTAAAAATTACCATGCAAAATCATACAAAGATATAACTATTAAACATATAGTTATATGGGTTATATCATAGAGACTAGAATTATAAATATGTATGCAGCCATATATATATATTTATAAATGATATAACATTATCGCATTTAATGATAAGTGGGTAGACTTGAATAGTTGGGGGATTTTATTTTATACAATAATGGGTAAAATATTAAGGGTGCAATTTCCCTAGAGGAAATTGTGGGAATTATTCCCATAACGAGAAAATGATTCCCATAAGTCTTAATATTGTAGACATTCTGGGGATAGTTGTGCCACTTGGCTCCTGGTAGCTGAGAAAGAGGAAATGTAATTAAATTACCAACGTCTTTCAAGTTGTCAGGAGAACAATCACCGCCTTTATAAGGGGAACCTCTGTGCTTTCCAAAGGGGGAGAAGTAGGGGGAATTTGGGGAGAAATACCTCTACATTATAGAGGAGAAGGGTGAAGGGATGCCGGGGGAATAGAGAAGCATTGCTGGATGGGATGGTTCCATTTCAACAAGATTGAGGCAATTCAAGAGTCATATCAGGGAGATTCGACGAGGATGTTGTATTTTTTTAACATTTTATATATGTTGTTTACTTCTTGATCATCGCTCATCCATCCAGGTGTGCACTCCAGGAATTCACGCTATAGAGAAGGAAGGTACATGCCATACGCTTCCCATTTATACATTTTAGCTATACAAGATCAGAACTGTGGATGCGTTCACCAGTATTAAGGTTTTGCATTTTTTTATGTGGTTAGGATACATACCTAATATACATCTTAGAACTGATATATCACCTTGGTTATGCTTAATATAAACCTGAGCTAGCTTAGTATAACACTCAACTTAGTCGAGCTGTGTCACCACCTTCATAACCACTGTCTGTTAAGGATGGTTGTGCCTCACATGCAGATCCGGGATCACTAAACTTCTTGGCATGTGTCTTAAGTAAAAATTTAAGATAGAAATCATGTGCCCCATTCCTTTTACTGCATTGTATCTCTACCTCTACAAATCTGAGATTAAGAGTATGACTATGCTATGGTATGATTCACACATGGGTGTGATAGCTCAAAATTTCTAACCTCGTTATTCTATACCCTGTTGATTCCCTTATCGCATTAAGCTTTCCAGGTTGCTCTTTCATGCGACCTAACTCGTGGTTAGAGGGAAACATCTGTCTTTTCCAAAGTCTGAAGGTTGGTATTGTTTTCTATATCGGATACCGCAAAGATCCCATTGGTCCTGTCCTAGGGTTTTGGGTTAGATCTGGGTCTATTGTACCCTTTGGGCATCATATGGTTGATGGGTTTTCTGATTTTTATATATAGAGGTTCTGTGATGCATATATTGTTTGATTATTCATTTCTGATACTTGTATACTTTATTCTCTATCGATAAATGCTACCCTCTACGTGTGCAGCCTACTAGGCGTCAAGACATTTTGAAATATTCTTAGGTTGAGATGTAATAGTTTACATGCAAATCCGGATAGGTAGAAGATACCCTTAACATGTGCAGATCTAGGTCTACTATACCCTTTGCGCGTCAGATGGTTGATAAGTTTTACTTTCGATTCATCATATAACGATTTCGTGATATATAGGTTGTTCGACAGTTATTGAAGAGTGGGGTTATGGCTCCTTCCCCTGTTGTCGACGAATTGACCCACAGCATCAGAATGATGCCTATGCTTAACTATGCACAGTAAATTATCTCAAGCCAATGTTTCCTTATAGTCTGGAATAAATAGATACGGTAAGTATACCCAGTTTCCGAGTGTTGGTGTGTTGATGATAATTCGATCGGAATATTCAACAACATCAATATAGTATCCCCTTTAACCACTAATCCGAATTATGTTTTCATGCCGTGTTGCAGTTGGTGCTTATTGAAGTGTATAGGATGGCAAATCTACCTGTGTGGAATAATGACACTGTTCGATGTAATTTTTTTTACCTATGGTAAGATATGGAGTGAAAAGTCACATAGGAGTATGAAAATGGTAAAAACTGATAATTAAATCATATGTGTTCTTCTAAGGTTATTTAGAATAAACATGATTGTTTACTATGTGCATAAAAGTGTGAAATAGTTACGGTAGCAGTTGTAGTGATGGTTTTATTACTGGAGCCTTAGCTCATTATATAAGGCCCCAATTTCATGATAGTTGGGACTTACCTTTTGATGTGAAAATTATTTATTTACTTTAGCCAACTTAAAAAGGAGGCCATTCCTACTTAGATTGTATCCAAAGAAGATTTACCCCTATGTGGGTCTCGGTTTGATAATGTAAAGGTTCCTATAGTTATACGGGGAACTGAGATAGAAAGATGACACATCATTTATGATGTAGGTTGTATACCTTCATAGGTGGACTTATAAATAAATAAGTTGGCTAACTTTTGGTGGACGTAACCCCAAGGTTGGGGTGAACCATGTACATTGATCTCGTTTATGTGTGCCCCTCATGTGTATCATTTTTATTGTATCATGATTTGTTTCATCTTGTTACTTTGTTAATCCCCTTATTTGTGACAATATATATGGTTGAGTGATTTCCTATAAATGTTTTAAATGCAAAGGAAAATTGATTATATAATGGTTAATATGTATATACGGAAGAAAAATAAAAGGATGAAAGTTTTTTATTAAGGCCCTTGCCGAGTGTTTTATGTAGATAATATCAATAGTGGGTAGGAATGAAAAGGTTGATTGTAATATGTTTGGAAGTATGCTGATCCCGATACAGTGCGCCTCCTCGTAACGACTAACCCCCTTTTTAATTCTTGTTTTTACAATGGGTGTAGTTTTAATATTGTCGAATCTGATTAGGTATGCATTCATTGTAATGTCGTGTAAATTTTATCCCTAACATCATTGATTCATTTTGTAGTGAGAATGAAACAAAAAAATTTACCCCTTTTTCACACATAATGGCATTGGGGTACAAGAGGTATGCTACATTAACCTTTCAACACATTTAAACGGAGCACAATTAGAGTGCTGATGCTTTATCCAAAGAAATAGTTACACTTGATATGGAGAAACTCTCCGATATTGGAATGTTGGAGGGAGAGTTGATTAGGAGTGATACCATCTTCTTCTTTTAAAGGATGTGTACCTCTTTTTTTGTTGACGGATGTGTATCTCTTTTCTTGTTATGGATTTCTCATCTTTATTAATAAAAATTCTAGTATTTTTTTCTTAAAATCCTATGTCCATGTTTTGAATGAATTTTTTACTCATGGCATCCTTTTTCCTTAGCTCGAGGGGATCCTCTTTATCCCTCAAGTGTTTTCGTTGATAAATCTTGAGTGTTGGTTATGTGCTTCATGGAATGTTTCTATTGGTGATGGATTGAGACTCATGGCCTACTATTGGTGATGTTTCTTTTCCTTTTGATATTCGATTGCTGACCACTTTTGAACAGAATCTTTTGTATATGACAGAAGTAAATGATACTCAGTATCACACTTATGTAATTGGTACTTTTGATTCTACTAAATATCCAAAAACAATCATTTTTCTTCTTAATAAAGAAATATATAATGTAAACTTTAATTTATTGAGATAGCTAAACTATCCTAAATCTATCTATCAAATAGGCAAAACATTATAAAAAAATAATTTTAACATTTATTATTCATTTTAATTTTGATCTCATTCCATTTGCTTATCTTACTAAATGGTGAAGTGTTAAAATTTTGATAACACTTATAATTATAAAAGTAATATATTCATACCATTGACTTATATTAAATAATCCTTTTATTATTATAACAGCAATGTCTATCATATCATCCACTTACAACAAATTAATGCCATTGCCTTAAAGTAATATCTTAATGTCTATCATATCATTCACTTGCAACAAATTTAAGTGATTTCCTTATTTGGAGGAGATCGAAAGAGTTAAAAATTGGTATAAAACCTTTTCTTTATGATAAAATATTAAAGTTGATTTTTTTAAAATAAAAACATAATTGTTTATTAAGGTAATTGTTTAAAATGGTAAAAATTTAAATATTATTTTAAAGAAAATCTAGATGCATTTATTTGAAATTTTTAATATTTATTATTTATTTATTAAAATAATTATTCATTTAAAAATTTTAATTTTTTTCCAATTTTTATACAATATAATATTAAACAAATTGTACATTCTATGTTATTATAGGTTTTATAATGATGATAATGGTAATTAATATCTACTCAAATTAAATATGGTTTATCAAATCTTAAAAGGATTATTTAAATTAGTGTAAAATTGTATTTTAATTATCAAAATATTTAGAAAGAAACATGGGTCTTAAATGTTATAATTTTGAAAAACTAAATATATCAATCCAATATAATATATCATCATAAAAGTAGGCAAAAATAAGTTAGTTATATATATATATATATATGAAAATTGGATTCAAGTATTAATATTAATAGTGAGCTATATCATATGAAATATTTTTTGATATAATAAAAATATTTAAACTAAAATATTATGTAATAAAGTATATGTTTTAAAAAGGAGTGTTTCCTGCACGGGTGTGGCTTATTGGTGATTGGCTTGATATGAAGTTACATGTTATAAAGGAGGTCACGAGTTCAAATCACACCCGGGCTTACCCATGTCCCATGCTTTCCGGTCGTTGTGGGGCACCTAAGGTTACAGTGGTAGCTGTAATGGATCCATGAACCTCGTGTAGCGCGAGTACACGAGTACCAACCCAGTCCCTAGTCCCTAGTTGTCGATTCCCATAGTAAAAAATAAAATAAAAATAAAAGTATATGTTTTAAAAGATGTCAAAATTTATGATTATAAAATCTAAGAAGACACCTCTACAAACTTAATTTATAATAATATAAAACTCGAGAAAGTGACTTTGACAAGTATATAGGAATTGATACTCATAACAAACTCAATTGGAATGTAGAAAGTCTATTTTGGTCCTGAAAATAATTTATGGATGTGGGATAAAAACAAGTTCCTCTTTGAAACTCTTGGCATCCCTCCTATTCCTTTCTAATGAATCTTGAAGGAAAATTGAGCAAATCAAGAAATTATTTAAAATTGATAACCTAAAAAATAAAAGCAATATGCCTTACCCTATTCACCTCAAATAAGTGGATCTTTCCCCCATGGAGAGTATGGATATCACTAGGTACCTTATGTACAAGCGCAAGATAAATAATATGGGAAAGGAGATACTTCCTGAAATTGCTTTAAAATCAAGTCAAAACTAACTAATCCTCAAGAGGAATTGGTGTAAAGATACCATTGTTATTTTAAACTATTGGGGTATTGATGAAAATGACACTTTGAGGAATATCCATAATGTCAGAAATATTGTTACTTCTAATTTTAATGAGAAATTGTGGTGTAAGAAAAAATAAAAATCCTCTAGAGAGGTCACTAACCCTATTTTGGAAGATGTTAAGTATCTCTTGGTCATAACTAGTTCAAGGAAGAAAATAAATGCATGAGCTCTGTAATGAAATTGGGAGTTGGTATATATTAATAAATCTTTGTTTCGAGAAATGGTTTGTCATATTTGTGAGTATTTGAGCATTGAGGATAAAAAAACTTCCTCTTAAAGTGCCTTACTTATAGCCATATTAGATCTAAGTTTCCTAGTATTTTCTACAAGACAAGTATTTTTAACATCCTAACTTGCCAAAACTATAGTGAGCTCTTAAAGCTTCTTGCCAAGCTTTTTAAACAAAGGAACAAAATTTTAAAGAAAACCAAGCAATACCCTTCTTAACGCTAATAAACTATAGTCTTAATAAACACTAATCATCATCATTATCGACATATTATTTTTTAATTATAAATTATTATTAATTTTTTGAATTTAATTTTAATAATTATTATTTAATAATTTTTTTTAACAAAATTTAAAGTTAAAGGTTATATTTAATTTGAATTGATTATATATTATTTAATATTATTATATTTTATTTAAATTTCTATTTATATTGAACAACATATAATTTATTTCAAGTTGTTGAGGACACCTTTTTATTTTTTCTATAACAATTAAATTTATATTTTAGTATTTTAAAGTTGTAGGGTATGTTTTATTTTTTTTTAAATATTATTTTGAAATATGTACATAGCTCATCAACATATGTAATAATTTTTATTTTTGAATAAAATTAATTATATTCTATTTTTTTCAATTGCACAGTATTTTTTCCATAATAACCATTCTTGTTGTTTAAATTTTTAATAGTAAAATGATAAAGATTTAAAAATGCTATGCATAATTTTCAATTAAGTTATTTATATTATAAAATGATTAAATTATTTTGTGAATACTACTTGCTCACACTAAATTTTGCTTGCTTTATAAGGAGAATGGTATAAATTTAAAATAGTAGTCTATGTATTCTATTTTTGGGAATTTATACCGAGCTTTAGTTGGAATTATGTATTTTTTTAAATTTAAAAGAGTATAAATTATTATTTTTAATTTTTAAATAGATTTAGCATCATCAAATATGTAACACCATGAATAAATGTAAATTATTATTGTTTGAATAATTTATTTTTTAAATTATTTTGATAAGAAAGTCAAAATGGATTTAATGAATTATTTTTAATTTGATAATTAAAAATAGTGAGAGTAATTGTCACACTCCAAATTGCAAAAAAGTTTTATGTTTTAGGAGACATTATGCTTTAATTTTATTATAAAGTTTGTAATTAATGATCTAGTTGGGTCAATGATAATTGCATTTAATTACTCAATATTTTATTAATTAATAAATGCAAGGCTAGACAACAACTTAAGGAGGATCTTAAATGAGTGTTTTACTAGCCATTTGGTGGAATAGGCTGGGTTGAGAGCAGATTGACACTTGAGAGCATCCTCAAACTACTTCTAGTTGCTATAGAAGGAAACTTCCCTATTTTTGTGGTCATGTTTCCCAAGAAAATGGAACAAAAGCACGTGGCTCATTAAGTGAAAAACTGACCCAAAATGCCTAGGCACCTGATAAAACTACCCATTGAATTCAACTCACGCTGCTCATTTCTTTACTTGTGAAATTTCTGAGTGAAATTGGTACACAAAAATTTTGATGGAGGGGACAGGCAAAATTGTTTGAGTGGAAGTGTTGATTTACTGAACTAGTGCAGTTGTTTTGAGCTGAGTTCTTACTGCTATAGGCATAAATATTACTATTGATTACTCTGTGGAGTTGCAGAGGTTTCTAAACCTATTCTCTCATGCAGTGCTTTCAACTAGGTGGACCAATAAACAGGCTCACGGGTTGTAATATTTGTAGTTCAACAGTCTTTAGGAGTTGGTTGGGAGGAACGGGCTCCTTAGGTTGTTGTCTCCTCTACTATACAATGAGGTTCCACATGTTATTTCTAATTTTTCCATGCAAGTATAGAAATTTGGAATGTATAAATTTAGGATTTGATGCATCTATATGACTAGTTTGTTAGTTAGTTAAACCTTCCATTGATATAATATTTATAAGTTCTATTTATGTTATGTATTAGAATAAATGATTTAGGGTTAGTGAAAAATTACTGATGGATAAAAATACCTGACTGTATTTTTCCACACCTTCAAGAAGGTAGTACTTTAGTATAGTAGGTGAAAATAAGTATGATGAGTAAATTAATTCAAGAAGTGTAGGAATATAATTATTTACTTTCAACTGTTAAAATATTTATAAGAATGTTTAGTAGGAAATATCTCTATTTTAAGATGTTTCTTTAACTAGAATATATCTGTAAAACTTATAAATATAAACTTCTACAAAAGAATGTTGATTAAAAGACACTACACAGTATGTGTAACTCTGTTTTCTTGTTAGGACAGTAAACACTTTGTCTTTAAAACTTAAAACTAATATAGATACCTATAATTGTTAACTATTACAAAAAGAGAAAATTAACATAAATAGGAACAACATAGATTATTATAACATTATAATGAAATTGTAGAAATAATCTAAGGTTTATAAATAACAAATACATAATTGCGGTAATATTGTAATATAAAATAAAAACTTAAAAATAACTAATAGTAAAAACAACAATAATGGAGAGATTTAAATTAAAATAAAAATACAAACCCTAAATTAGGGAAAATGTCAACTAAGAATTAATTTTTCTTCCTCTTTTTAGAATAGGAATTTCTTTTTCTTCCTCTTTCTAGAATAGGGATTACATAGTTTTTCCCATATCCTTATTTATCAAGTTTTTCAATATACAATTATAATATCTTTATCATAATCACCCTATATTAAATAAAATTTACACAGAAATAGTATTAGATCGTTTATCAAATATTAACTAAAATAAAATAAGAAAAGACAAATTAAATATTCCTAATCCAATTACACACTCGAGCTGGGCTTGTAATAGAAAGCCCTTTTTCTTTTTAATTATTTTCATAAACCAATCTTTTTACTAACAGAAAAACTCAAAACTAGTTTTTATATTAACTTCCTACAGAATATCCTCATTCTAATAAAAATTGAAATTATGGACTTATACAAGAACAAAACTCTTCCATAAATTCTTTTATCAATCCATTCAAGAGACACATGTAATTTAGCCATAAGGTATTTCAAATTTCATTAATTTAAAACTTATACAAACTAAAATATCCAACACAGAAAAATGCTACATTCCAAGTGTGCCAATGACTTCTTTCAACCATAGCTCGGTGCCAAGCACATGAGTTCCAACACAGTAAATCCTTTAGAGTTTAATCAAAACGTATAAGATTTGAAACCCTATCTTAAGAATAATTAAAATCCAACAAAAATAGAGTTACAGTCAATGGACTTTACAAGTATTTCTTCAGAACACCTTACGGCCACACAGGCTACAACTACAACATGGTTCAAACGCAGCTATGACAGGAGAACTTAAGTCTTGGAAAGATTGTAATCTTCCAAACCCCACACATCACCATACAAAGGAACTCATGCATGAAACCAAGGCTTACCCAGTTTCTGAAGGAACGTGGAACCCCTCTTTTCCTGAAGTCTTCCAGCTCATAGTCGTGAGACTCCACATGTTGAAAATATTGCAGATTAAAGGGAGAAACATTAAGTTTTTTATTCAAAAGAAAACCTAGTAATTGAAATTATGGAAAAATGCAAAAAGGATAAAACGAGTTACCTAGAGAATTTTACCCTCGGCTGCATGGTACTGTATCAGTTTTGCACAACAAACCCTAACTGAAAGAAGACTTCTTACCCTAACAACTAAGCATGAGAAATGCCAAGAACCTCGATGAGGTAAGAAAGTCACAGTAAAAACTAAACTAAAACTTCCCAATGTCATGCAAAAAAACCACTAGGTAAGCTGCGAGTTTAGAACTAGAGATCACTGCTACGAAACAGAGGTTTTAACTTGGCTAATACGCGGAATATGACACACACTGAGCTAGATAGTAGCATCAAAGGTTGTCACCATCAGAGACGAAGCAATGGCATCAATGGCGATGAGGCCATGAGCCTGGCGACACTTTCAACATCAATGAAGGAGAGGGTTAGTAATGCTAGATTTTAGGGTTTTGAGATATATGTAGTAAGGTTTACTAATGTCAAACCTCATCCAATAACCGACGACCATGTGGACTCCACTTTTATTTTTATAATATTGGTTTTGCTCTATAGTTTCGAGAGCCTTGGGTGAATTTTGCAAAAAGAGGTTATACATAACCTTGTTACGATCTCAATTGAAAAACACTAGATTTCTTTTTATTTAGAATATGCCTTAGTATAGATTGTAAAGATATTATAGTTATAAATTTTGTTTAAATAGGATCTATATCAATAAAATGAAAATCATATAATTAGTGATTAGTATATGCAAAGGTTTATGGTTTATAATTATTCTCTAGGTAATGAACTTTCCACCAATTAAAACAAAGCATTATTACTTCACCTATAACCATATAATGGAGTTTTTTACACATACACTTGAAAATTACATAGGCAGTTAAGAAAACTATACTCTACATGTAATTCTTTAGTTTCATATTTATTAATGGCATTTTTTTGTATACCTTATGACAACGCCTAGACTTAGTTATTGCTTGTTCATGTGACATTCGAATGTACATTGATATAAATACATATAAATTTTTTTGGTAACAAGTAACAATGTATTGTAAGATCTAGTTTGCAGAACTTATCATTCTCTAGAGTTGCATGTAGGTTTTGGCTTTAATGTAACAACAAAAGGATCAACATAGGATGAACAATTTATATTCAAAGTTAGGAAGGAAGCATCTAGTTCTAGTTTTAATTGGAGTTATAAGTACTTATGCATATAAATAAATAAATAGGAAGCAATTATACATGTCCTTAAAAACAAGAATAAGAAGGTTAACAAATTAGACCTCGAAAACGTGTATAACAGCTTAACATTTGCAATATTTGGAAAATATATAGGTTGATGATACATTCTTTCTCTCAAAGCTGTAAACTAAACAAATATTCTAACATTTTACTTTTGCTAGTTGAGATAATTAATCTCAATCCTGAAACTGGGATACAAAATGTCTTACTTGTAGATACACATATACAAGAATCATCATTTCACCGCATTAGCTTCAAAAGCTAAGTAAGCCTTGATCATGAATTGAAGTTCCTTCATTTTTAAACAGAAAAATAAACTTTAGTACATAGTAAACAAATAGTTGTTTCAACTCATATTACTTCAGATCATCACCTACTAAATCAATCTTTTAATACTTAATTATGAAAGCAAATAGTGAAGTATACAGTTACAGAAGTTAATCAAGGAATTTGTTTTAGTTTCTAGATTAGACTCTTTAAAATGATAACTATTAGCGATTAATTTACCCACGTCATAGATGTTTTTAAACATTAATTGTTGCAAGAAAAGTTTTAATTTTTTATGAAATTTCGGAGTATTACACGAATCATAAGTGAAGTAGTTGTTGAAAGTGTGGTTGTTGACCAAGAAGGGGAAAGGGCAAGTGGCAAAACCTAGTAAGTGAGAACTCAAGTGATGCAGGAGGCATCTTACCCAAAATCAGGTCACGACTCCTTATGGAGTGCTAAAGAGAAGGAGGCTCATAAATGACCAAGTCCTAGGAAAAATACTATATAATAGTATGTCCATTAAGCAAGCACAAGGCTAGCAATCGACGAGGAATTGATACGTTAATGCAATAAATGGTGCATTGATCGGATGTTGTCCTTATGGTTCACCAAACATGCTCATGGGTTCTGCAGAAATTAAGACTTGGCTTCTCTAGGAGTCTGTTGGGAGGAAAGACAACTTCAATCCTATTTTCCTCACAGTGGTGTGAGGCTCCCTATTCTATTACTTATCTCTTTAAGTATTGTTAAATTATAAATTGAGTATAGACATGAATCATAACTACATTTTTTAGAGTAAATGACATTATGCATATGTTCTTATCCCTTTTCTATTTCATGTTATGATTTGATATAAATTGTTCTTTATTAGTAGAGGAATCACAGACTTATTATCTTACTCTATTTTCCATTAATCTATATTTGGGTTTCCATACCTGAATTAGAGTGGATCTAATGTTATCCTAATTAAGGAGTCTAAATGAAGGTATTATAGATGTGATTAAATATTTTAAATTATGTTTTCTTATGTTCTCTTAAAATGTTTTAAATGTATTTTCAACTAACCGTATGTCCTAGAAGGTGATGTTTTTCATACAGAGCTTATCCATGTTTGTAAAACATAATAATTATATAACTTATTCCGAATTAAAAAATCTTCTCCCATAATACCTACAGTTACAGAATGACATAGTAAACAATCTTAAGTATAAACAATAAACAAATGAAATGAAAGAGTATTAACAGTAAACAAAAGGTTGCTCTATGACACATAAACTATCTTAAGTATAGAGAGTAAATTCAAAAGTATTTTCATATAAACCAAACATCTAAATCACAGATCTAGATTGGCAATTTGTCGCAACAATAATCAATATTCTTATACAAATAAAAAATAAATGTCCGTCCCACTGATCTGAGTAATAAGTCAAACAAAAAACAGATCTAATAAATTACACAGTAAAATAATATGAGTCATTAAGCTTAAAACACACAGTCCCTAATCATGAGTATCACATCCCATGATATACGGCTCTATCCAAAAGTATTTTCATAGCAATTGAATCACAAAGAGATATTAACATTCGATTTTCAATCAACAAGTTCGAGCTGATAAACAGTGCATGGTTGTAATCCCATTAAATGACATCCATCATTTAAAGTGTTATGAAGCTCCAATTTTCATTAAAAGAAACGGTTGATATATAAATACATATAACCATAAAAAACTTTATGCTCCTAACATGCATTAATTACTATGACATGAATACATTTGTTATTGTTTTGTAAAGTTGCCGTACAAAAATATTAAAACTGTTATATGATAGGTTGCACATAATGTGTTGAGAGGCGCTCTACAACTTAGTATGGGGGAGATCTTGTAACGTTATGTAACGTTACATAAATTTCGGTCATAAATAACAAAAAAATTAATTATCCTCCAAAATAAATGTTGGCCACAAGAACAATCTAATATAAGGGAGATGTTCTAATGTTCCACAAAAAAAATTAACACAATAAAAAATAAAATTAACACAATAGTTACAAATAAAAAATTGAATTATCTCAAGAAAAAAAATGTTAGTCTTGCACATGGTTTTAAAACCATGTGCAAGGCCTCCTAAGAGACCCATGGTTTTATTGTAGATGGTTTATGAGGGCCTTGCTAATGGTTTTAAAACTATGTGCAAGGCCTCCTAAACTGTAATGTCCCCAAAAATTGAAAAAAAAAACATTTATCAAGCTAGTAAAAACTACCTATACGGAACATTATTTATCTTGAGGAAATAGATTGTACACTACATGTACCACTGTTTAGTTGTAATATGTTCTTACGTTCAGTCATTTACTTTCAATCAACATTTTTAATGTATTTTACTTAATATGTCATGGATGTGATTACTACTTGATTCTTATGGTTGTACTTTGCTGTGTATGTGCTAGTTATTGGTTTATATACTTCGTTCATTTCTACATAAGTTTAATGATTATTTGCAAAGTCCTAACTTAACTTTGTTTGTGGAAACAAAGTGGGAGGAGTGGCGGGACTCGTTCTCCCTTGACGGTGTAAGAGGTAAAGTGTTTACCTGTCTGTAGGATTACTTAGTTTGTTTGGAACTAAGGCACCTCTTTTTGTTTGTATGCAGATTTAACATAGCGACGAAAACTTATTTAAAGAGTATTGAACATTGTGATCATTAAAATACCTCATGTTTGTTAATATGGTCATTTACCGACACAACTTGTTAGCAAGGTAAACTCTATTTCCATTATTTATTTAACCTAGATAATTAATCTATGTTATCTCTACTAATTAATATATTTATACTTCATGTTTATTTTATTACAAGTATAAACATATCTCTTATTTTTGTTGGAAGGTTATAACTTGGATAGAGGTCAAACTTGGATTTTATTCCTAGTAATGATACCATGGTTACTAAGCATTAATGTTAGGGAACATGTAAAGTATTAAGGCTTAATCTTAAAGTCTAACGATACATATCCTATGTTCTACTTTGTACATGGTGCAAGGACTTTGGGTTGGCACATTATATTAAATGGTGTGTCATTATACTATACCCTACACGATACCTTGTGAACAAGCTTGGGGTGGTGATTTTATAATATAAGGTTTGAATCTTATGCGATGGGGTTTAAGGTATGCATGGAAACCAACGATAATGAATCGTTTACAAACTATGTAAGAGTGGGAACTTTGAGTTGGAAGTGGACACCAAGTTGGTATCATTAATGCTCCTTGGGGATCATGGAAGACCCAACATAGGGTTTGGCTCTCACTATGGTTTGTCATTTCATTTGGTTGTTGGTTGTTTCAGGCTTGGCTCTGCGTAGGAGATGAAGATGACGCCCTGGTTCACGAAGGCAAGCATTGTTGGTTTCGTAACAACATTTGATGTTTATCTCGTTCCTTATAGACAGTCCATACTTCTCATCCTTGTTTTGTTGGGTGGTTTGCATGTGCCAAGGTTGGCAAAGAGCAGTGTGGCTCAAAGATTCATCATTGGTTCGTAGGTGGTGCCAATGTGTAAGGTAAGCCTGCCACACAAGCCTGCGCTTGTTATCACTTGGCCTGATTGCATTTAGTCTTCGTTCATTTGGTTTGGGGCTTCTTTGTGGGGTTTTGATGCACTTTCAAGCTTGTGTTAACAGACTTGGGGTTTTATATTTTGTGAGGCCTTTTGGCCGTGGAGCGAATTCTAGTGCCCTTACATGCTCTGTGTATAAATTATATTATTTGTAATTCATAACTTAGAATTGAGGATTGTATTCCTGTGTAGCACCATTGCTTGCAATGGTGCCAAATCCCTTGGCACGACTAGATAATACTTGACTTGCGTTGTTGGAATTCTTGTACCTAAAATATATTGTGTTTATGAAATGGAAATGGTTTTACATTTACTGTGTATGATTTAAATTTATGCCATGCTTATTTGATTATTTATGTGGGTTTAATGAGGCATTCACCTTCGTTGATAGAGTATGTATAAAATGCTTTTATTTAAAACCTAGTTGTAAAATTTGATACCGTATGGCTTTGCCATGCCATAGATGGCTTAGGCGCTTGCCATGGAAGCTACGAAATTATAGTCTATTTGGATTTACTTTATGGTTAATACTTAACGTAATGTGGAAACAAATGAGACGTGGGTGCCACCTTGGAGGGCTTTTGTTACTATAGGTGAAAACGTTGACAGTGCTCGTTTGTTTTATGTATATATTGTGTATTTTACTTTATGATATGTGGCTTATGTAAATGTTGCACATAGCTTAATGAGGGTCTTACGACCTCTTATGTAATGATTTATTGCTTGGATTTATTAGCGTGTGTGTTTATTTAATTTGGCCATGGCCGTGGTTACAGTGCAGGGGAAGTGCTTGAGTCTTACAACTTAGTTGTAGCATGTATGTTTTTTATTAAAAATATCAAGGTTAATAAATCATGTAGCTCGCATAAGCTGTATGCATAGAGTGGCCGTGATTTAATGTAAACAAATACCCACAGGGTTCAAACCTTGTTCGTGGTTGATGTAACGAGTTGTATTTTTATATATGGATGTGAGTTGGGGCTTGGATGCCCACAGGATTTGATTCCTATTCACCTTTGTAATTACTTTGGACTGTAATGAGATTTCGATATGGTTTATAAATGAAAACGATTCCTGTGTAGAATTTTATGTGGTGGTTTTATTAAGCCTGTGACTTGTATTTTGTAACCCATAGGGGTTGATAATGTGACCTCTCGATAACTTAGGATGTAAATTAATGGTTGGAATGTTTAGTTGGATAAATCATTATGTGATGGCCATGAACGATATTTAAATGAGACTATGCGATTTTTATGCCATAAGTTTTTATTATGTGGATTTAAATAATGAAAAGAGACTTGATGTTTGGACCAAAGAATGGTCATGATACTCACTCTCTTAGTTGTTTATGAGGATGTTAATTTTAATGGAATGTTTTAGGAATTATCTTGTATTTAAATATGTAGACCTTGGAAGGTCTTTGCTGGTGTATTTATCCTAGGAATAATTATAGTTTGTCCTTTAATTGATTAGATTCATAATTCCATTCTATAACTGTTAATATATATTTATAGATAGTATTTTGATTTGTTTACTGTTGATGTCTATATATATTTATATATAATATAGTAGTTGATTTTGTAGATAATATCTTAGGTTTTGTAGGTTGTAAGTTTATACTTATAGGTATAAATATAACTTACCTCTGAACTAGTTTATGTAATTCTAAAACATTCCTCTGCTGACAAATGGAATATGTCAGTAAAGTATAAAGACCAAAAGAGTAGACAAATAATAGATCTGAAATAAACCTAGTTTGTAATTAACCCATTTTCATTAGTAAACTAATAGAGAAATTAAAACTAGTGTTCAAAACCCTTGATGAACATTTGTAGAGAAATTAAACTCTGAGAAGTAAACTAATAAATAAACCCTCAAAAAATCTGCTATAGAAAATCACTTACAGCCTAGGGTTAATATTTTAAAATGCAAACCCTAGCAGATTTAAAGAGAAACATATACATTAAGTTAGGAAATGAAATGTAATCATTTTCAAAACATAGATAGCATTTATTCTAGAAAAGTAGTATAGACAATCTAGGGCTTCATACCTGTAACTTGAAGCTTTGATAATGGTTGAACCTACACACTCAAATAATGAGAATTAACAATTCAAGGGAGATATCACCTCTTTTTTTTATGACCAAATCACTTCGGAACTACCACGTTCCATCCAACCATCACCCGGAACCATTTCTAGTTTCATTCAGATCCATCCGAGCTAGACTCCAACATGCGAATAGCTTAGAGCTCCTAAGGTAGGGTTTCCTATCTCGTATATTAGGTCTTGATCAATTCTCCTTTTTCCTTCAAGGAAAATGTTCTCCAAGAATTACTTGAGAGCAACTAGGCAGAAAGTGATTCCTCCAATGATAGATTAAAACCCCAAGCCTTTCCTTGGCTTGAGTCTTTATAGACAGAATTTTCAGTCAAGGGGATAGTTAAATCAAGAAACCTTGGTTTCTTAATTTAACCCTTTTCAATTACTGTGGGTAATTATTAATATTTTAACGTAGGAACTTTCAACTAGTTCCTAATTAGACTTTGTAAATTTTTGGACTATTTATTATCTTTACATAATAAATAATAATGAATGGATACTTTCTTTCTTTCTTTCATCATTAATATTATAAATATATTTAATTCTTTATACAAACCATGTATAAAGTACATAATAATATAACACTTGTTAACATTTGTCTTTAGACATCATATACCATGATCCCTAGACTTAATGACACTTCTTCATTAAGGTCAAGTAGGTAGATGGTTTAGGTCTACTAGGCTAGGCAACTCTAAGAATCCTTGTATGTTGGATTTTCCTCGTATAAAGTGGTAGTTCTTCAGTACTTGATGAGAATACAGAAATTCAAAATTTCATTTAATCACTTATAAATAACTATGGTGAGATCAATATTTTTCTCGAGTCGCTTTCACTCAGAAGTTATTAAATTCTTTTCAGTAACCCCTAGCATTTACGAGAGCCCATATTCAACGCTTTAATTGGGAGTTACAACTTAGTGCGATTCGAGATCTCTTTGCTCAACACTAATGCTAGGATGTATTTGTATGATACACCTAGGGATACAATGGACAGGGATCCGATGCTCCAAATCTTATGCTCAACATCTACATGGAAGGCTCTAGGGCTTATGCCCAACACTTCCAATTATTTTTTCACGTGTTCGAGAGCTCCTCGTTCAACACAAATCATCAATCACTCAAGTGTTCGAGAGCTCCTCACTCAATACAAATCATCAATCAATCCCGTGCTCCAAGCCTTCCTGCTCAATAAAAAACATCTCATCAATCAGGTCCACACCCAACACAAACAAGCATATATATATATATATATATATATATATATATATATATATATATCATCAATANAAACTTATCATCATGTTCATATGCAGTGGGGTCTTCGACCCAATATATCAAAATAAAATATCAAGTCAACATCATAATCAATAGGCACATGCCTAGTGTTAGGTCCAAAATTCGGTATATTACATAAACAACCCATGGTTTTATTGTGCATGGCTTAGGAGGTCGTTGCAAATAGTTTTAATACCATGTACAAGGCCTCCTAAACAACCCATGGTCTTATGAGGGCCTTGCACATGGTTTTAAAACCATGTATGGGAAAGATGTTGTAATGTTCTTTCCTAACAAAATAAAAAATAAAAATAATATTATATGTAGGACATAAATAGTATTAAATATTAATAATAAAAATATTATAGGTAGACCTTAAATAAAAAAAGATGAGTCTTTTCGTCACAATAACATTAAAGGTGATAGTTGAGTGCAATACTTAAGAAAAGATTCCCACCTCCAAAGATTTGATCCTTCTTGACGCTTGGTTCCCACCTATGCTCGTGTTACATCTCAAGTACATACCTATACCTATAGTCTCACAATTCAACCTTCACTGTGTATGTAAAAACTATAAAAGCTAATTTTTTAAGCATTGTAATACTAATTTCCCATAAACATAGCATAATGAACGTGGCCAACACTTTCTTTTCAATTTACATGATAACATTCGTGAGCATATTCTGTAACATAGGATAAAAATTCAAACAAGATATATGATATCTATCTTGGACCATTGCTCAATTATAAGAAATTGACAAATGCTTGTCCGGACCGGTTCTTTAATTCATCCTTTGACAAACACAAATTTTAATACATTGTATTTTAAAGGAAGTAAAGGAAGCACATACCAAAGGTTTGCAGAATCCAATATGAAAACAATAACAGTGATGTAAACGTACGTGAAGTTCGTGCCTTTACGTGTTGGACAGCTAGCTCATAATAGAGGACTTTTGAAGTTGAGATTGATTTATTGTTTGAACTACCCAATGACCTAACTTGTATATTGACCCATTTATATTTTATGGTATTTGATGTTTGCAGCGCTCGAAGAGTCGGGCTTTGTTCGGGAAGCTACGGCGGGAAGCTACGGCGCATTAATCTCAATCTTTCTGAGAGCGTAAAGCCACTTTCTTTTGTTTTGTTTTGTTGTACTTTTAAAATGCTGCAATTTGCTCTTGATGGATCGATCGCTGGATGGAGAAATGTCCACTGTGAATGCAGGAATACCGTCGATGATCCAAACATATTAAGACAAATAAGTAGCACATCATATGATTGCAGAGGTTGCATTTTAAAACTAATTTTGAATTAAATTTGACAAATCTTTTTAGTGTTCTTTATCATCGCTCGTTTTTAGGTGTCGTTTGTCAGAGCCCTCTAGTTCAAACCCTAACACCCTAGGTCCCATAAAATGGAACTTCTAGTAAAATTTGATTTCTAAATTTTGAAAGATATAATGTAAACTTTGATCCACTAATATCGTTAAACCACCATAAATCTATCTCCGAAATGCACAAAGAAAATATTTGACATTTATTATTTATTTTAATTTTAATTTTTATTATTCCCTTGCCTTGGCCTTCTATGACTAATTGGTTAAGAGTTCAAAATTTGATAACCCTTTCATATTATATAAGTAATATCTATCATATCATTCACTTAAAACAAATAACCCTTTTATTATTATAACAGTAGTTCCTATCATATCATTCACTTACAACAAATTTAAGTGATTTAGATAGAGAGAGTAAGGTAAATGTTTAAAATGGTGAAAATTAAAATAATATTTTAAAGAAAATAATATTATTAACATATTTTAATAATATGTTAATAATAATAGCATTTATATGAAATTATTAATAAACTACATTTTATTTATTTATTTATAAGAAATTATACTTATTTTAAAATTTTATTTTTTTCTTTATAATATTCAACAAATTGTAAAATCTATCTTATTATGGTTTTTATAATAATAGCAATATCTAGTTAAACTAAGTGTTGTCTATCAAATCTTAAAAGGATTATTTAAATTGGTGTAAAACTTTATTTCAATTCTTCAATAATTTAGAAAGAAGCATGGTTCTTAAATACCATAATTTTGACAAATTAAATATATTAATCCAATATAAAATATCATCATGAAAATGAAAAAAATAATAAATCATATAT